>PVJA010014488.1:0-47320 GCA_004027025.1 Myocastor coypus | reverse complement strand
AGGAGGAGGAGGAGGAAGAGGAGGAGGAGGAGGAAGAGGAGGAGGAGGAGAAGGAGAAGGAGAAGGAGAAGGAGAAGGAAGGGAAGGGGAAGAGGAAGAGAAGCACAGTTACAAAATACAGCAAATAATAAACAAAATGACAATAGTAAAACATCGTACACCAGTAATTACTTTAACTGTAAGTAGATGAAACTTGACAAGTGAAAGTCATAGTATGGCTAACTGTATAAAGTACTCACACTCACACTCACACACATGCACACAAAGACCTAAAATATCTAAATATATGCTCTTTATGCCAGAGACTCATTTTTCAGCCATGTATATTCTGGAAGTGAAAAGTTGAAAAAGATATTCCATGCAAACGAGAAGTAAAATAAACTAAAAGATGCAAAATATATTCCATGAAAATGGAAAATCTTATGTTAGGCAAAACACAGTCTGAATCAAAATTGGTCACAAGAGATAAGAACAAGGTGTAAGTACAGAAGTGTCTGCTCACGATGCCATAACAAATATAAATGTACATACACGTTAGAGTACAGAAATAGGTAAATCAAATGATATCAGTGCGAGAAAGAAACAGTAAAATGGTAATATAATATTTCAGCTCCTCGCTGTAATAAATGATACAACATACAAAAAGAAAACCAGAAATTGTAGAGGGCATGACCAAAAAACACTACTGATTAAATAGAACAAGTAAAATAATAAGCCACTGCCCTTTCCAGCTCTGTTGAAAGGGTCATTCTTCTCTCAAATTCATACTGACCATTTTTTAGACTAAATCAAGGTCTAAATAATGGCCCCCCAAATGTGTATATATTCTATTCTATATAATATTATAAAAGATAGTATTTGCAGCAGTATTATTTTTTCTGATTAATAAAAAATGCAACTAGAAATGCATAGCAGAGGGACGATTAAAAATCTCACAACTATATAAAAATCAAGTATAAATATTGAACAATGAATAGGCAAAGGAAGGGAAAGAGTTATTAGAATATGTACTGAAACAAGCTAAATAAAAATGTAACACAACAAAATTTATGAGATGTAGCAACACTAATAATCAGAGTAGAAGAACCCACTAACTCCAAACTAGAATAAAGAAAGTAATAATTGTCGGAGCAGAAGTAAAATAAACAAATAGAAGAAATAATAGTGAAATGAATTGGCATCTTGGAAATGTAAACAAAATTTACAAACACTTGGATTGACTCATTAAAAAGAGAAAATACAAATTAACAATTCCTTAAAAAAGGAGACATGGGCCAGGGAGACAGCTCAGCAGTTTAAGCACCTTCCTGGCAAATGCAAGGTCTTGAGTTGAATTCCAGGGCCAACAAAAATAACAACAACAAAAATGGAAGACACAACAGAAATGAAAAGAATTATAAGACTTTAGTAAATAATTTTATGCCAAGCAATTGGATAACTGAAAAAAAATAGGAAATAAACTAGAAAAGTAGAACCTGACAATTGTAATATCTAGTGCATATAAAATATATTTATCAATATATGTAAAAAAATCTCTACATTAAAAGCTGAATATCAGTGTCAAAAGAAATTTAAAAAAAACCTAAGTGATTGGAAGTATTCCATATTTCTGGAGTAAAAGAATAATTTGAGATTTTAATTTCACCACATGTAATGCTATATTATTAAAGAAATCAGTAAGTATTTAGGTATGCATTTTAATGTAAGTGGAGAAGGTAATATAACACTTTATGAAAATGAAGATACCTTAAATGTGTTCTCGTCCAGTTTATGCTGCAGTAACAGCATATATGACAGAAGGCGATTTATAAACAAGTGTATTTGATTCATTCGTCTGGACGCTGACCAGTAGGAGGAGCGCTGGAATTTGGGGAGACTCTGCAGGGGCATTAGGGCATGGGAGAAAACCTGAAGGGAAAACAGTCTAGCAAGGGAGGGAAGGGATCTCCCCTGTAGTGCATTTGCTTTATAGTAACTTACTGTCTGCAGAAGTGATCCAGTCACAGAGCTCAAATACACTCCGTGAAGAAGGCATGCATAGCAAGTGAACATATGTGAATATACATGATTATATAAAACATTTCAAGTATTAGATATATATGCACATTCATAATATATGAATTATATTATTCATATATTCATAAATTATATATGATCTGTGTAGTTCAAGAAGCCCTCTATATCCTATCTAACACTTTCAGGCTTAGAAAGATTACATATTATGTATTTTGATGAAACTATGGTGTATAGATATTCCCGCCCAAAGGGAAAATGAATAATGAAGGTGATTAATATGCTTATGCTTATAATCTTTATTTGATTTTTTTAGAGCACATATATGAATCAAGACATCCAATTTACCTCACAAATATATATATTTCAATTTAATACAAAATGCAAAGAATAAAGAAGGAAAGTGAAACAGAAATCTGTGAGTTCAAATATTATAGCTTTAGTTATTTAAAAAAGTAAAAACAAATAACAAAAATTATTAGAAATGACATACAGCCGGGCGTGGTGGCGCACGCCTGTAATCCCAGCACTCGGGAGGCTGAGGCAGGAGGATCGGTTCGAGTTCAAGACCAGCCTGGGCTACCAAAGTGAGCTCAAGGCCAGCCTGAACTGCATAGTGAGACCCTGTCTAAAAAAAAAAAAAAAAAAAAAAAAAAAAAAGAAATGACATACAATTTCACTAAACAAAATGACAGGAATTCAACAAAGGTTCTTATGTTGGATATTGTTGTCTTTAAATTTGTTTTTCAGATTATCAGACACCAGTATACAACATTGTCCAAAAAATTCATAATAAATTGAAAAAGAGAGAAAAATATTAAAGCATTAGTCATTTTATAATATTTAATGTGTTGGAGATCATAGAAATGTTATTAAAATTTTATCACTTATGATCCTGATTCTGACATTACTTAGAAAACAAAAATTACAACATGAACATAAAGATAATTTAGGTGTTATTTGGAAATATTTGGGAGCATACATATGGTATCAGTAAGTTAAATTAGTTTTCTATTAAGAAATTGATTAGCTGCGCTTAAAAGAGATTTATTTCATGAATACTTCAACGTATAGTAATTCTGGTAGAATCTGTTGTGTGAATATTACAGATTGAAAAACTGAATTATTGCCTTGTCAGTGACCAAAATTCAATAACATTTGCTTGAAGATGCACTTGTCCCTCAGCAGTTTGTTGATAGTGATATTTCTTTCCAACATTTTAGTGTGGGAACATGAATTATACGACATTCATTTCTTTTAATTATACTTCAATTAGAAAGAAAAATAAGATTAAAGAAGGATAAGAAGTAATTCTGTTTCATGCTGATATGAATATTCTTTTGAGAGCCCATATAATAAAGATAAACCTGCTTGATGTGACTTGCATCAATAATAAACATAAGGTTGATAAATTTGGGTAAGAATACAGAATTCTGAAAGTTCTATTGATATATTTATTGGAAGAAATTATTTACTGACTGAAGAAAATTGTTATCAAAATCATTGCATGAACTTTTTAAAATTCAAACATCTTTATAACATCTAATCATAATGAATAAAAATACATTATTCAGTGAGTGGCTTCAATGAAAGTTTCTAATGATTAAGGAAAATTTTAAAATGAGATACATGTCCTAGAGATTGAAAAGTAAATTTATTTTAAAGCAGGTATGTGAATGTAGGGTGAAAAAAAGGAATAACTTTAAAAATAATATGTGAATGGGCACAGAATCTCTATCTGTAAAGGAAATCAGTATAATACTGAAAGTGAAAACTCAACCTCATAATTCAATATATAATAATTAATACAAAAATGAAGAAAAGCAAATTGGAAATATGTCTGACAAATCAAAGAAGAGGTTTATTTTATAAATAGCTTTTACAAACCAATGCTATTAATGAATAGAAAATAAAATTTTGTAAGTAATTCATAAAACAATATAAATGACTAAAAAATATTTAAAGAAATGTTCCATTTTCACACATTACAAAAATAATAGAAGTTTTATTTGATGAAATGTCATAACATCCTTCTCAATAATCAAAACTATGAATAAATATTAAATATTTACTGATGTGGTATTAATTAAATTAATAATATGATATGCTAATAATCAAACTATGTCATGTTTTCCAGTACCCTCTGTATTGAATTGATATAGTTATGTATATTTTATTTTATTTTATTTATTTATTTATTTATTTATTTGTCTTTTTGAGACAGGGTCTCGCTATACAGTTGAGGCTGGCCTTGAGCTCACTTTTGTAGCCCAACCTGGTCTCGAACTTGCACCAATCCACCTGCCTCAGCCTCCCGAGTGCTGGGATTAAAGGCGTGAGCCACCACGCCCGGCTTAGTTATGTATATTTTAGATAAGTAAAACTAACCAATTTCTAGCTGGCATTTCATAGCTCATAAAAAAATCCATGAGAAAATTGTGCATTGTTTTAAGTAATAAAAAGATAGTGATAACTCTTTAAAATTTATATTCATAGAACCAAAAGAATAAAGCCATGGATGATGATGAGCACAGCTGTGTCATTTTTCCATCACCAAATAAAATGTTGTGAAGCCACTAAAATGCATTAAAATGTCATGCTATCTTATTTAGTTGTAAAAATTTTACCCAGGGATATTCCTGGTTGCCTAATATGTGTGTAAACTGATATACTTGTTCATACATATGAACATCAATTTAGTTGGAGAATATTACAGGAAAGATATGGTTGATACTATTAAAACTTTAACTGTGGCTTTATGTGGTCAGTGAAATAGTTTGTTTTCTATATTGTCTTGTGACAATAGTTTGATTTAATAGGAAAAAGAAATAAAGAAAAATTCTTAATAATAAAATATCTACAACCGAGCACAAGAAGTATACATTAAGGCAACTTATAAAAATTGACTCCTAGGGGCTGGGGAGATAGCTCCGAGGCACAAGTGCCTGCTGGGCAAGTGCAAGGTCATGAGTTCGAACCCTGGTCCCACCAAAAAAAAAAAAAAAATTGACTCCTGATTGTGGCAAAGAATAGAATCAATAGTATGGGTGGTCCTTATAAGTGGAGATATCTCCTCTTTCAGCAAGCAAGTCTTTGACTTCCTAAAAAGTTCCATTTGCAAGCATGTTCACAGGTCAGGTTCACCCTCTAATCCAGCAAAGTCTATAGTTTTGACATAATTAAACAGCGTATATGGCTTTGCGCCTCCAAGCAGGTCCCTGAGCTGCACCACCACCTTTCCTCTTGCTAATTCATGGACATCTGGGGCACTGCCTACACTCAGTTCTGCTGTACCCTCTGGCACTGCACAGTAACCACACAACCACTCAGCTTGGTCAGTGTCAGGCAGACACATGAGCTACTTCAGTGAATTCTTCATCTTTGCTACTTCTCCTAATGTGAATCACCTTGATATCTATGACAGTTCCCAACTCAAATGCTTATAAGTCAGATACTGACTACAATTCTTTACTTGGCTGTTCTTGCAATTTTATCCTAAAGCAATCTTGTTTTCTGTTGGATTAGCTGAGATAAGCACTCATGCTTGTATTGGGTTAATTCTCATTTTGGGCTATAAATGTAAACCTTGTGCTTTCTGTTGTGTGAGAAACGAATGTTCACACACGGTTCTAAGTTGCCTAGTATCTTGTGGCTATTTCTTGCTGTTTACTAACATAAAATTCCTCTCTTACTAATTCCCATAAACAAAGTTATCTTACAGAGATGACTTCAAAAGAGAACTAAATGGATCTAACTCCTTGTAACCTCCATCTCTGCAAAGCTGCATGTGTTCAGGTGCAAGATAACTAGAGAATAAACAAAGCCCACAGAAAATTTAGATTCAGTAATAGTCACAATGACCCTGAAAACATTATTTTGTGTCACATGATATATTTGTATAAAGAACTGGATGTGGTCACCTGTTTTAAAAGTCCCTCACGCTTCCTGGGCAAGTTGTGGTTGAGTCTTCTGCTATATGAGAGCTGATGGGGTGGGGCTAAGAGCAGTAATAAATGGCTTCCTTAAATTCCAGTTCAGCTTCTGTTCTGGCTCCTATTCTGAGCAACCCATAACAGTGCTCAACTAAAACTTCTATTTGTATCATGAGAATTCTTTTTGTTTAGATCTGTTTGCTTTAAGCACAAATAGCTCAGTGGATAAAAGCACCTGCAAGCAAGTGCAGGGGGCCAGTTTGATCCATGTTCCTGGGCATGCTAAACTGACAATTTAGACTGAGCAAGAAGGCACATGCCTAGAATCCCAGGACTTGAGAGGCTGAAAACAGGCAGATTACTATGAGTCTGATCTAGTAGTGAGACCCTGAACACAGTGTAGACCCTTCCCTAAAATATAAATAAGTAAATGCATAAATTGAGCAATTAATCTGTTTGCTTGGCAGTAAATATGTAATTAGTGATTGCTCTAATGTTCTTCGATTTTGAGAAATTTCTAAGACACTAATGGATTTTACTAACTAAACCAAATGATTTTAATATGTAAAAAGATTACATTTGACTTGTAGTACTACTGTTACATCATGAGTATCAAAATAGATGCCAAAACTGTTCTCTTTCTTTTTCTGCTCCTCTTCCTCCTCCTCCTTCTTCTTTTTCTTCTTTTCTATGTATTTACTACAAGATCTACAGGGTCTCACTACACAGATCAGACTCATAGGGATTCTCCTGTTTTCAGCCTCCCATGCCCTGAGATTATAGGCACATGCCACCACACCCATTCTCAATTGCTATTTCAGTGTGCCCTGGTGAGGGGGGCAAAGTGTATGCTGGATGGAACCTGGCCCCTGTGCCAAAGCATTCAGACAGCTGACACTGACAACAGTTCTACAAAGTACTGTGTACGGTTTCAAGGTAAATCCTGAGGATATTTGACTTACCTTGGGAAATAGAAAAGATACATGCTTTGTTATACAGGTCTTGCTTTAACTTGCCCTTAACCACCCAGCATAAAAGTTTAACCACGAGGCATTAAAAGTAAAGCTAGAGTAGTATGCTGAGCTGTAAAAGGCTTAAATCTACAGCTTCAAACATTGCCACTCCTGCCAATAACCCACTATGATTAAGGAATACTGAACTATGTATACAACTATTTTCTCTTAATTCAATAAAAAGAAATTATACTACCAGTAGTGCTTAGAAAATTATGTCTGCATCCTGTACTCTAAATAACTACTACAAGGTCAACAATATGCACTATATCATTTATTAGGAATTGTACTTCTAATGGGTTTTCTAATGTCCTCATTATTTCTTATCTAAAGTAAAAACATTTTTAAAAATCATATTTAAAAAAGAAAAAAGAAAGAAAGAAAGAAAGAAAGAAAGAAAGAAAGAAAGAAAGAGAGAAAGGAAGGAAGGAAGGAGGAAGGAAGAGGTCTGGCACCATGTGGGGCAGAAAATGTGAAGTGTGCAATGTGTTCATATTATCAAATTTCCCGGTTTGAAGTATTCATATACTTATTATACCAAGAACATGCTAGTCAGGCAGGCACTGTACTTCAGAGCTAAATCCCTGGCCCATTACTAGTCACATTTAACTGTTTAAAAATATACTATTTCAGTTATACTGAAGAAAGTTCGTGGTGTCTTCACATGATATCTATGATTTTCTACCAAATGCACAATGATACATTAAATACTTATTGAACTTATTCTAAATTATTAAAGGTAGTCTAAAAGACAACCCAATTAATAAATTTGAAAACCAGTACAATGTATAAATTCAAAGTAATCCTAGGAATTACAATAGTTTAAGACACTTAATTTTATGACTTTGTGTATTGATAGTAAGGAACTACTTGTGAACTTTACTGACTTAAAAAATGTTGCTATAATTCACTTTACGTGAAAGTGTCACTCATAATCTAGGCAACAAACTCCATTGTCCTAACCTCACATATTGAACTTTGCTTTTTCTTTTTCTGTAGAAGATACACATTTAGTTTTTCAGTGAATCTCATTTTTGCAACCTTTCAGACTAAGATTTATAAAAATATAAATCTATCTGTCTGTCAGTTTATCTATATTAAATTGGCATTGTATGTCTGTGGAGGCAACACAATTATATATATATATATATATATATATATATATATATATATATATATATATGACTTCAATTATAAAACTATTAAAGTGAGACACATAAGACCTAGGATATAGAATGTAGTAAAATAACATAAAAACTTAATTCAGTCCTCTAATTATAAATGCTACAGTCATTTCTGAAATGATAATAGAAAGAGTACTGTAAGCTTTATATAGAAGTAGAGACTTTTTAATATCTTATTTATTCTTCATAGGTAAATTTTGCTACTGGGGAGTCTTTTAAGTAGTTATAAATGTTGTTACTGGAACCTTAATCTCTCTTTGATAAGGAATTAAAAAATTTTCCATGTGTCCATTATATAAAATTAATTCTTTTTCATAATACTTAACTTTTAAAACATCTTAGTTAGTATAATTACTTTAGGCATTACTTTCATTGAGAATTTATTCAGGAAAAGTGTCCTGCAGTTATTTGTAGTTCCAATATTGAAAATTACAATGCCTGGCACATGCTTACTACTCAGTCCACATGTTTAAAATGGAGAATCAAAGTTGCAGGGCTGGCAAGATAACACAGCAGACTAAGTGCCTGCTTAAGCAAGCTCAGGGAACTGAGATTTTATCCTCGAGATCACATGCTGCTCTGGCTCCACATTCAAGTGCACTGAGCTGACCACTGAGACCAGGCGTGGTAGCTCACCCCGTAATCCCAGGACTGGAGAGGCTGAAAAATGGAAGAATCACTATGAGTCAAAGTTTCCTAGTGAGACCCTATACCAAATATATACAAAAAAGAATACAATTTTTATGCCTAAATGTCACACTACATTTAGGTTAACCTTTGTTTTATAATACAGATGAAATCATGCATTAGTTTTTTTTTTTTTTTTTTTTTTTTTTTTTTTTTTTTTTTTTTTTTTTTTTTTTTTTTTTTTTTTTTTTTGTCTTTTTTGAGACAGGGTCTCGCTATACAGTTCAGGCTGGCCTTAAACTCACTTTTGTAGCCCAGGCTGGTCTCAAACTCGCACTGATCCTCCTGCCTCAGCCTCCCAAGTGCTAGGATTACAGGCGTGTACCACCATGACCGGCTCATACATTAGTATTAAAACTGGGCTCAAAACTTTTTCTTAAATGTAGAGAATTAATACTGTGTTGCCTCTGCAGCCAACAATGCCAGTACTATTTCTGTGTCGTTGTTATTACGGTTATTTCACACAGAGAATGATAGTCATAACACTTCATTTGTGCCACTGTCATGTCCAGTTGGAATCACACCAGGAACCACTGAATCAGAATGGCCAATTATGTCACTAAGTGAAATACTATGTGGAAAGGCTTTGGGGGAAGGACATAGAGGAAAAATTAAGAGAAAATTGTGTTGAAAAATATATCATACATGAAAATGTAGGTCTGAGTTTTATTCCTACCATAAATATTAAGTGGCCATATGACCTTGTGGAAAATTAAAATGTTACTCAGAAAATAAAGATGGATTTTGAATTTTTTGTGTTTTCAGAAACTAGTTAAAAAAGTAAACACAGATGACTTCTGCATTTAGTTCTAGTTACTCACATTTCTCCTCAAAGACTGTAGCTTGTTCTAGAGAGGTTATTTGAAAAAATCAAAGCCCCTTCCAAACGCTGGGATCAATTTTTGTTCCATGAAGTGTGCCACACATGAATGCTCCTTCCTATTTGCTTCAAGCTACAAAACTAAAATGAGACTTAATATCATTAAAAATGTTATTGAAATAAAATATTGACTGCATGTAATAATGAAACTTTTAAAACCAAAGCACAGCTACTAAGCTTGATAGGATCATGAGGGTTACTTTTTATTTAGATTTTCATCCCTTAAACTTTCAAAGCAATGACATTTCAAGAAAATTAGGGAAATTAACGCCCATATTCTGCAGTGCTTTGTTTTCTCTTGATTTATTGTTATGTTATTCCTCTGTTGTCAAGCATATCTAAGTTATTAATGCTGGAAAAGATAAACTCTAACAAGTAACAGGGTTACAGCAAATCTTGTCTGAGGTTACAATGTATTTTTCTCGCAGAAATCTAGATAGACTGAGTTTTTGATTCATACCAAAATTGAAGGCTTAGTCAGTTTGCAATCCTTTATAGTACTTGTGTTCCCTTGTATTAGCCAATGAGAAAGCACCATTGATTCACTGTTTGAAACAAATAAAACATCTAAACATAATAACATTTTTTGATATTTTACTTTTATGAGGAATTCTCACTTGAAATTATAATATATTTTAAATTATTTACCGAGAGCCTGTAGTAAAATATTTGGTTTTAGTTATTCATTGAAGCGTGGAGATTCTTTTTAACTCACCTTTTCTTCAGAAATCAATACTTTCTATTGGGAGCTGAAGTTGCTAAGAAATTGGTCAAACATGTGTACATGGGATTAGACCTCAGTGTCTACAGCAAACAGACTACCTCAGTCCTGAGATAAACATCCTGTCCGGTTAAAGTCAGCTACTCATCACTAGACAACCTTGTGTTACGTGTTACTAACTTTGTGAAATTATAAATGAGGACCATTTTGTTGTGCTGGGATGCTAGTCTTGCGCATCAGGCAGATAAGCAACCACCTAGCCCAGCTTTTGTCTTCTTCTCTATCTTTCTCATACCTGCTACCATTTCTCAGTGGGTAGAACTGATTGCAGCAAGACCAGTAGATCCCAACGATTTTCATTACTTTGTTTTGTATTTTTCAACACGGGCCAGTATATTAGAAATCATACGTAAGTTGTTAATAATGCACATTTGTAGCTTAACACTGTTTTCCCTTCACATTTGCATAGGGCACATCTGACTTTTTTACTATCTAAGACATTGGAAGATCGTTTTGGAAACCACTCTATTAAAAGTGTTAAGTGAGAAAAGAGAGAAGGAAGTGTCTGTTGGTTTACAGCGGAGAGGAGGTGATCAACGTACAGAGTTTCGCTGCCTTCCACCAACGTGCTGCCCGAACATCAGGAAGCACATAATGAGTGCAGTAAACCTCGTTTGCAGGATCATTCATGTAGCAGAAACAACATTGCCTGTTCTTGTTGGCATTTTTGAAGTCACAACATTCTGAAAAGGAAACTTGCTGTTTTGCTTGAAATGAACTTCACCAAATACGATATTATGTTTTAAATGTTATCCAGAATAACTCAAGAACTGAAAAATTCCACATGAAATCTCAAGCTTCATATGTGGGCAAATCAAATAAAGCATTCTTAACAAGACCTAAAGGAACAATTTTATTATTGTTTTCTTGGTGTGGCTAAAAGAACTAAGAGATCTACAATAATCATATCTAATTTCCTACATTAATTCTTGATTTTTGAAGTCAATTATATGATTCTAATATGCTAATGTGAAGAATGAAGAAAAGCAAATGTTTCAGATTTGTTAGAAATTTAGGAGAATGGCTCTTTCTGTAAGCAGCCTGTGGTGTTCTGTGAAAATAGTTCACTACTCTTGCGACCCAGAAAACCCCAGAAAATCATGCAAATCAAGAGGCTCAAATGTTCGCGTTCATTTTAAGAATACATGTGAAACTGCCCAGGCCATCAAGGGTCTGCATATCTGAAAGGCGACCAAGTATCTGAAGGTTGTCACGTTAAAGAAGCAGTGTGTGCCATTCCGACGTTACAATGGTGGAGTTGGTGGGTGTGCCCAGGTCAAATAGTGGTGCTGGACACAGGGTCGGTGGCCCAAAAAGACTGCTGAATTTTTGCTGCACATGCTTAAAAATGCAGAGAGTAATGCTGAATTTAAGGGTTTAGATGTAGATTCTCTGGTTATTGAACATATCCAGGTGAACAAAACACCCAAGATGCGCCACTGTACTTACAGAGCTCATGGTCAGATTAACCCATACATGAGCGCCCCCTGCCATATTGAGATGATCCTTACTGAAAAGGAACAAATTGTTCCTAAGCCAGAGGAGGAGGTTGCACAGAAGATAAAGATATTCCAGAAGAAACTGAAGAAACAAAAACTTATGGCACGGGAATAAATTAATTATAAAATAAATGCAAAATAAAATTTGAAAAAAAGAAATTTAGAAGGATGAAGAAAAAAAGAAATAAGTCATATCATATAGAGCTACATTCTCTACTATGAATGTGATCATTGTTGTATGTCTAAAATGTAGCAATAAAATCTTTTTGCAGAAAAAAATTAAACTTTTTAAAAGTGATCTTTAAATTATACAGTATTGAATTTGTAGCAACATGTTTCATTTATTGCTATATGCCAGATGCTTTTATAAACAAAGTCTTTTTTTTCCAAGAGATATTCAAAACCTTCCTTATACTTTTAATCCAGGCAGAGAGAAATGGCAGGTTGGCAGTGGTATTATTTCAAATAAAATCTTATGCTTAAGGATACCTTACACATAAATATAATGGGGCAAGAATATGATTAAATGTGGAAAAATACTATATATAGTCTATATATAATATAATTTCATAATTCCATTATAAACACATGAATATTATAACTTTAATCATATTGATCATATTGAGTTCTTTTATATACTAACTTTGATTTGGAAGCACAGAAAACATACTCTCTCCGAACATGTCACTGAATATTGATAACGATGCTACTTCACAAACTTTAGTGTGCACACTGATTAATTTTCATGCTGTGAGAACTAGGGATTAGTGGATCTGGGCTGGGTTTGAGAAGCAACATTTCTATTGAACCTCTGCTTAAGGGTGAGACATACAACACTCAGGACTGTACTTCGAATAACAATGAATCATAGGAGACATTATTTGCAAATCAAAAGCTAGGTTTGCTGTTTAGGAATAATTATCACACGACAGAGTTTGAAGTCTTGCTTCCTCTCTAGCTTTGAATCTTCATTGCTAGCTCACATCAGTATAAAGTTCATGGTGTCTATTATAACCATGTGTTGACATTAAATGTTCAGCTTCTGTCATCCTCAGTATTCTTAGCAGGTATGGTCTCATTAGAACTATGATTTAAAATAACCTGAGTTGCTTTCAGCAAATTGTTGATATATACATGTACTATATAGTATATGATTTTATTATGTGGAATCAAATCTAAAACTATTACTTTAGGTTCTGTTTAATTCACAAATATTGGCTGCCAGAGTTGTGAATATTACTAAGATATTTTTGGGCAATTTCATTAGATAGATATTGAAGAAAAATAACTTAATAAATGAATACAGTAACATTTTAAGTGTCGAGAGGGTAAATTATATGCAGAAAGGTTTTTGGTTCCTTTGTTAAATATGATTTTCTTTATGTTTAGAGAAAAAAATTCACAAAATATTTCATGAAACATGTGAATAGTTTGCTATTTATATATATATTTTTAAATTTGTATATGTTTTTCTGAGCACTGAAATGTGATAGCAAATATTTACTGACAAACTTCCTGTAATGAACAGAGTTGGATTTGTAATAACTTATTATCTTCTGTGGTGTAAAAGTTCCCCTTGGCAAACTTCAAGCTACCAACATTTCGTCTCAAAGCAAAATTAAGAAAAGTTGCACACAATGTCTTTATCAAAAGCCAAGGAAAAACATTTCTAACATGCTACTGATTTAGGAGACCGAGTGCCACTTTACTTTAACAGCAATGCATGAAATACTTGTTAATGACCATTCCTTATGTAGTTGATTATACATTTAAGAACACATCCTGCGGTTCTTTTGCAGCTTTCTGCTGGAAGCCATCTGAAGTGAGTTTGGAAGTAGTGATAAAACAAGACTGGGGTATGCTGGTGTTTCGTGTCATGCAATGGAAACGCGGGCTCATGGCAATATTATGCTGCATCCTCCTCATCTGCCTTCCTCATCAGATCTGGCACTGTGGGACTTCTCACTCTTGCCCACGATGAAAATATCACGAATGGATTCAGGACATTGCAGCTGTGTGGGCAACACAACAGAAACCTTCACACACAAAACGTTCCAGAACTGCTACAGAAGGTGTCAAGGACAGTGTTTGTAATCTAAGCAAGGTAGTATATTTTCAAGGGGCTTAATGGCAATGTGCCTTTGACTGATTGCAATAAATTTACAATTTAAACCTTGAAACTATTACTTGCCAATCATACCTAATATCCCTCAACTTTTATTGAAATATTTCTATTCATTGTTTTTACAAAATTAAAAGTAAAATGATGTATTTCACTTTGATGGTCCACCTATTTAACTGACAAGGTGTTATAATGTTGTATAATTCTTATATATTCTTTAAAAATACATCACTGGCTTTGCTGTGTGCCTTCACCCCCAGGGCACACTGAGACAGTGATTGAGACTGGGCATGGTAGCGTGCCTGTAATCCCAGCTCTTGGGAGGCTATAAACAAGTGGATCACTATGAGTCTGATCTAGTAGTGGGACTGTGAACACCCTGTAGACCCTTCCCTTAAAACACACAAAAAAAATTCATCCCACACTCAGTGAAACTCTTATTTTATCACTTCACTAAAATCAATTGATTCTATTCTTTCTAGTCAATTCATGTTTATACCCAAGACTATTTCTAGGTTATAGTACAAGATATTAAGCAGTGTTATACAAAAATTTCTGTAATCACTAACTGCTTCTTTGCATTAAATTCATAAAGGAAAACCATTGAGTCAAGAGATAATTATTTTAATGTTTTTATTGTGTTTTTAAGTGATACTCAAAATTTGGCATCGGTTCCAACTTTTATGTAGAATGCCTGGGAGCCTCTCTTTCATAGGCTTTGTGAAGCAACTTTAATTAGAAAGAAAAAACAATTAAAATATCGCTGAAGTACATGTAGACCATGTACTACCTTATTCAATTTTTAACTCATTTGTATTGGGCTTACTCAATATTTGACTTCTGAATTACCTGGTAACATGTGTTTTAATTTAAAGGATTATTTAAATAATAAAAGCATTAATCATTTTTCATTGGTCAAATTTATTTATTTTATTTTATTTTATTTTTTTGTGGGACCAGGGTTTGAACTCACGACCTTGCACTTGCCCAGCAGGCACTTGTGCCTCGGAGCTATCTCCCCAGCCTCTTCATTGGTCAAATTTAAAGTTGCCAAATATATATTCATATTTTGTATATATTATGAATTGAATGTAGTATGTCTAAGTTTATATCTTTCATTAGTGATAATATGTCATTGAGCCTTATATATTTATAAATAATATGTAAAATTATAAATTTACTTCTGCTGCCTGTTGCCTGTTACTTTTACATGTTTGTTAATTTCTACCTTGGCCATAATAGCTGTTACATCATTTCTTGTATGCTTAGCATACAATTTTAGCTCCTGGCTCCTGCTATTAGTTTTAGGAAGATAATTAGCAGTCTATTGGTTGTACCTTGAAAGGCAATTTTTTTCTTTGACTGTGAAATTTTTCATTGTTTAAAGTACTGAAACTACTAAGTTGTTAGGTTGTGCATGACTTTCTGGTTTTTTTCATCTTTCAGTTCATTGTACCCTCGTAACTAACAATTTAATTCATTAATAAATATGTGTTCCTTTTCATGTTTCTTCTTTCTGTAGTATCTAGCTATATGTGCAAAATTTTTCACTGACTTTTTTTTACTTTTGAATTTTATCCCCTTGCCATATTTAGTTCTGTATGTCTTACTTTGACCTATTTAATTGTTATGTTCTCTTTTTGTAATTTGGGTCCTCCAATTTTTCCAGTATGCTTTTTGATATTGTGTTTCATTACTTTTTCCACATTTGAAATGCTGTAATTTAATTATTTAATGAAATGTTTGTATCTGCTTTTGATTTTAACAGTGAGGATAATCTTAGCAACTGAAGGAATGTAAATCTTCTCTGTGCTTGTTTTATTTCATATTGCTTTAAACTTATTTTTGATCTCATAGCATTATATAGCATTTAGTAGTTAAGTGTATGGAAAATGTTAAGAACATTGTGTTTCCAATATGGTCCCTAAATTGCCTCCTCACCAGTAAGCATGTCCTTAGGTCATATATTTCTTTCCCAAAATTACACTTCTAAGTAATTATAAAGATATACGTCATTGTCAAAATCATGTTATAATCTGACTGTGCTTCCTATCTTGGATTTTCTATTATTTCTTACTAACTGCCTAGCTCTGGATGTGTTCAGCTTCCCAGATGTTAGGTCGTCTTGTGTATGACTTGTACTTGAACAGATGCCAAGTCTTACCAAAGCCACCAGAGTAAGCTTCGGGAATGATCCCTCCATTCTTCGAATGAATCTTCAGATAGCAACCTGATTTTATTTTCCCAACCTTCTGATAAGCCTTGTCTGAATCCCTGACCCTCACAACTCTGAGATACTAAGTATTTACTGATTTTGTGATACAAAGATTTGGGATAATATGTATAGTAAATAATTGATGCAATCTTTTCATTCTTGATCTATCAGATTTTACCCCAGCACTCTCTTCCATAAAGAGTAAGATCTCATTTGACTACTAAATCTCTTCTGTGCTTTTGTAAAAATGTGTATATAGTAAGGGGTCTCACTCCACAGCTCAGATTCAGTGATCCTCCTGTCTCAGTCTCTCCAATGCTAGGATGACAGGCCTGTGCCACCATGCCTGGTCTTGGAGGCCAGCGCAGCATGCCTCAGCATAGGGTCCATGTTGCATGTGATGCCAGGATTGAGCCCTAGTTCCTGAGCTTGCCTAAGCAGGCACTTACTCTGCTGAGCTATCTTGCTTGGCCTTTGTGCATCTTCTTAAGGGAGCTCCGCAAGGACTGTGCCTTTGTCTCTATAAAACCATCTGTGCCTTCTCAACTCTGTTTTCCAGGGACATTGCTATATTCTACATGCTTTGTACAGTCAGGAGAAACAGACTGAAGTCAGCATGCCCAAGAGATTATTTATAGAAGTTCTTTTTTTTATTTTTTGAGTTTTACTGTAGATATTTGGGGAAATGTTTCACGGGAATGGAATTTTAAATTTATATGGCTTCAGAGAAAATGTAAGAGACAGATACATAGATACGTCAGTTAATAATTTATTTTTTGTTTATTTTTATTTCTTTAAATTAATTCACATCAGTATTCCTCTTCCCATTTCTACTAAAATTTCTCTCCCATTATGACTGAACTTAATTTCTCACTATTAGAATGATTCACTGCTGTGACTTTTTTCTTAGTGCATTACTCCTGGTCCATTTCCAAGTGAAAATAACCTTGTGTGATTGTCTTCATACTGCCTTGGTGCACAGAAGCTGCTATGAGCAAACGGCTGTAACATGGTAGCTGGAAAGTGGTGAACATTTATGTCTTACTCTTCTGCAGGCTAAGGCATCTAGGGCAGGAGTCAGGAGCATAATTGGCATGTGCTGAAGGCCCATTTCTCTAGACATGGGCCTTCTCAGGCCCTTCTCCCATGGTGAAGAGGGTCAGGAAGCTCGCTGCATTTCTTTGATAACAGCAGGGCTCAATCTCAACAGTCTGACTTTGCCCTCATTATGTAATGTCCCACAGATGCTTCCACCTCCTGCCATCATCATATTAGGAGAATAATTTGAAAGGAGGAAGTTGGAAGGCAGTAGTGCACACATTCAGACTTTAATAAGAGTGAAGATTTATTTCAGTTTTTTTTTTAATTTTATTATTTTTCACCCAGCAATGATAACCTTTCTCTGGCTTGTCTAACTGACAAAGCTTGCCACCTTCACTAATTAAATCGCAACTGAACTCATATGAAATACTTTGTCCTCAGAACTTCTTCATCTTGCATCTTCTGCTATAAAAGATCATTAGATATTAGTGCTAGATACTTTAAAAGGCATTCGAGCAAAACGATGACATCTGCTGTAGCTAAAGTACCACCAGGGACTCAGGGAAGAAACATACATTTGTCTAATTACTTTTCAAAATGTCTGCCATAAGGCCTGGCCTGGTCTTGGTCTCCCTGTGTGTTCTTTCACTGGGAGATTCAAACCTTCATTACACGTGCTCACATACACCATCCAGTTATCTATAAAAAGTTCTAGGTGGCATTTTAAAGTCAGAAAGATGAATAATGGTTGAATAAGTTTTTTTTTTTTTTTTGAGTCAGTTTCTTCCCTTGAGTTCAGACTGGCCTGGCTTTCACTTTGGAGCCCAAACTAGACTAGAACTCCCAAAGATCGTCCTGCCTCAGTGCTAGGATTACAGGTGGGTGCCACTATGCCAGGCTCCTCTTTTCCTTTTGGTTTGGCTTCATAGGGTTTGATTTGTAGTAACTGTAAAAAAGGGTGATGTTATATTATAATTTCAAATCCATATGTGTTCAATGATGAATACAATGTAGAATTCTCTCATACTTTATATTACTGCTATAGTTGATCTTTAAGATAAGAATTATACTACTAATAAAGAAAGTTTAACTCCTATTTGATATTCGCAACTGGACTTCAGTTAGTTGAATGCCCACAATGATAAAATGGGAAATTATTTGTTCAAAGACAGATCACTAGGTATTTAAAGAACTACCTATTATCTGGGTGTGGAAAGGAGCATTGGGGAAAATATTTTCATTTAGATTAAAACACTTTAGGATAGTAGTTCATTATTGTATCAATTTGAGAATTAACTTATAAGTTTAAAAAAATCAGTTCTGTATCTTTGTATAATAAGAGATCATAGGAAAAACTAATAGTATGGTTGTGGTTCGCATTGTGATGTCCCTAAAAGTCCTGTGCACGAATGGGAGTGGGCTTTGGTAGTCTGTGACTCATTCACTTGGTAGTCCTGAGATTAAGGATGTGAATGCTACACATGCCCTAGGGCAGGAAGACTGCATATAATATAAGGGAACAAAAGAAGTCTCTCTGTCTCTCTGTCTTTGTCTCTTCCTCTGTCTCTGTCTCTCTCTCTCTCTCTCCCCACCCCCCTTTTTGTTCACTGTCCTTCAGTGCCATGAACCTTGGCAACTCTGTTAAGATCACCTTGGCTTGGAGCCAAGCCAGTTAAGGACTGAAACTGTGAAACTGTGAGCCACATGAAGTTCTCCTTCTTTTTCACTGGAGGTTGGATATTTTGTCTCAGCAACAAGAAAAGTAACTAAAGCAGCATATAAATTAAATCCAAAAAAGAGAAAATTTAGACAGAATTATTTAATGTTTTTGTTATGAATTTCCCATAAATAACCTACATATTCAGTCAACTGAATTTGAGAAAACTCTAAGTAATGAACTATAATCTATGCAACTAGATGTCTAAATTTCCAGAAAGGCTCTAAAAACTGCATAATAAATATTATAATTGATCATACTCATTTATTTAGCTAATAACCAAGAGATAATACACCGTGCATTTTGCTTTTAGTACACTGGTGAAGTTTATTCTTCCTAAGGATGTACTGCATGAAGGAATTCATACTTAGTGAATAAAACATGACAAAACTGATATCACTTCAAAAATTTACTCTAAAAATATACGACATTCCTCAAAATAGGTATTGTCTTACTGCTTTTCTTTTCCTGTGGAGTCTTTAATCTGGAGGCATCAGGAAGGCATGGTACTGTGGAAAGCCATGGTACTGTGGAAAGGCATGTGTGCCAAAAAGCAGTTGTCTTTGGCTAACTGCCAGTAGCAATAAGGAGCAACTATCAATAAAATAAGTGATGTTACAAGTGGGACCTACCTTAGTGGAGGCCCCAGGGATTATTAGCCCTAGTCAGCAACTTTACTGTAGGCTCCTAAGACACTGAGAATCACAAGCATTCACCTACACAACTGCCTGGATTCCTGACTCAAACAAGCTGAAGTAATAAACATAGGATGACTTAGCGCTAACTTTGGAGTAATCAATTATAAAATAATAGATAAGCAACACAGTGAAGTAAGGAAGCTATATAATCAAATGACCTATGATAGACTTTGGCCCCGTAGTTCCTGGCCTCCTCACCTTGGATAACTTATAAATTCTTCATATCAGTGTCTTTTTTGTTCTTAAAACATAAGTATAATGGTATCCTGCATCACAAGTTTTGTTTCTTTAGTAGATAGGGTGCACAAAGACTTTGGAGCGATGCCTCATTCACAGTAGATACTTAGTACATTTGAGCTGTTAGTGCTAATTAAATTGAATAATAATACTAAGAATATAAAATTTTACTAGCTGGCTTTGTAAAATTGAACAAGCAACATAAACACTTTAGGTTTCAGTACTCATTCATTCATTCATTCCATTAATATTTAATAAGCACTATTCCTGAAGAAGGCTGTACTATTTTGTGAGTTTGTATCTCATGATACAGGTCTGTCTGTCTTCTATATGTCTGTCTCTCTGTCTAACTTCTATCGTGTAAGTACCAGGAGTGCTGCTATTAAATTCTCAAGGTAACTGCAAGAATATAAAAGACTTTTGGAAAAATCGTGGGTCAAAATATGTCATAAAATGTTAGTGATCTGCCAGTTTAACAAGCCAACATAATGTCTCAAAGACCTACTATGATGACAGAAAAACAAACATGCCAGCTGTGCCCTACAAGAAAGGACAGAAAAAATATACATCCTATCAGTCTAAGTGATACTTATGTGTAGTACATAAAATTTTCATACAGGCTGGGGAGAAAGCTCAGTAGACTAAGCACTTACCAGTCAAGTGAAAGGGTAAGTGTAAGGGCCTGAGTTCAATCCTTTGTTCAAAAAACAAACAAACAAAAATAATGTGTGAAGACTGAATATGACAATCGAAACAAAGATTATTTTTGTTTTTGAGATCTATTTGTATTTTAATTATAATTCCCGTAGGTTTTTATTTTTTATGTCATCTCTCAGTTTTTGTAAGCAAGTTCACGGCTGGGGTGAAAAGATTAATGACTGTGCTAAGAACTCATTGCATGTACCTCTGATATTCTATTTTAGTGATATCTTACTCCTTGCCAAGGGAACATTGTACAAAATAGGAAACAGGAAGAGAAGAATTATAACAAGAACAGGAAATGTGTGCTAAGCACATTTGTGGTCAGTGTAACTGGGATGTGTGTATGGAACATGTAGTTGTCATGTGTGAAGACAGCACTGGTGTGAGAGTTGAAGCAAAGATTAGGTGCAATGCAGACTCTCGAAATTTGGAGCAGGCAGGAATGCAAATCTTCTGAGGAAAGCTGCAAGAAGTGGGCAAAGATGGCTTACAAGAGAAACCCTTAGCACTATAACCACTAAGTGCTGTCTTAGTTACTTTTTACTCATTGCTTGGACAAACACCCAACCCTCAAAATGAAGGAAGGTAGGGTTTATTTAGGTTACAGTTTGTGGAAGTTTCAGTTCCTACTCCGCTGGCTCCAAGGCAAAAGACAGCAAAGTGGTGTGGTTGTGAAGATCAAGTTACAGACTTCTCCAAGAAAGTGGGGCAGGGCAGCACTACCAAGGAAACAGGCAGGCAGGGCAGGGTCACTGCAAAGTTTTCCTCAACTCCTTTTATTTGCTTTGCATGCTGAGTCTCCCTAGGGTGGCCCATCTGGCCCTGAGGTGGAACCAATCACATCCCAGGGTAGGACCAGTCATGTCCCAGGGCAGGCCCTCCGCATCCTACAAGATGGGGCACTCACAACCCAGAAATGGCAGAGTGGACCCAGCCAAACTTCCTGAGATTGACACAGTATATCAACGACCACAGTGGCTGAGGCACTCTGGTCATTTGGAATCCACAGCTTGTCACAGACTGTGCCCGGTTCAGGATATGGAACTACAGTTCCATGAAGTTTTGTCTTTGCCTTGCTGCATTTTGGTTCTATTCAGATCACATGCCTTTCTATTCTCTTATTTCTCCCTTTTTTTCTTGAAAACTAATGTCTATGGTATGCCATTTAATGTTGGAAATCTTTATCTTTCTTTTTATTTTTACAGAGGCTCAGGCCTAACATTTGACCTTTAATCCCAGAGCAGAACTTAGACTTGGAACTTTGATCAATGCTAGAACTGTTCGAACTTCGACAGCTCTTGGAGGCTGGCTAGGTGGCTGCATAAAATGATGCACATATTTCAGAGTTTGAGGGAAGAATATTATGGCGTCAGCACTGATATTGTTTTGAAGCTTCACACACACAACGTGGAAATTGAGGATCATGGCCCTGGAGTTTGTGTTACTGGATTAGTACACTGATGAGTTTAAAACTGAGTGTGAAAAGCAGGCATGGCAGAGCATGCATCTAATTTGAGTTATACGGATAGCAGTGAGCTTGAGTGCTACTAAGTGAGCTCAAGGCCAGCATGAACCAGGTAGCAAGAGCTTGTCTAGAAAAGACAACAAGAAATGAACAAGAAGTCCCTGAACGCTATATTGGGAAGTGAAGCCTGGTAATAAGAGGTGGGTCATCATGGGCCTGACTATATCCTTATGCCCTGATTTCTGCTTTTTTTCCTGCCTGCCATACCGTGAACTGTTTTCTTTTCTGCCATCCCTGTCTGTCACAACATTATTCACTGGAGCCAGACAACAACTATAGGCAGAAACCTCTACCAACTATGAGCTAAAATAAAAATATTCACCATATAAAAAAGCATATATTCTAGGAACAATAACAGGGAGTAGGAGAGTTTTATTGGGAATAGCTAGATTTCTCTGTAGAAAGGCCTGTTAAATTAGGAATGAATTTGATCTAAGGGTAGCCATTATTGGAAGCATTATGAAACGAGTTCTGTTAAGAATACCCTTTGACTGTATACAGCTTGTACTTTCAGATGGCTGAAGCCTATAAAAATGAGGGTCTAACTTTAAATTGAAGCTGATGATGTCTCTCACGAAATAAGATTCTGCCCGTAGGTCTTATGAAACTTCTTCTAGTAATTGTTTTCCACCAGCTAATGAGGTAGTAGAGCAGCACTGATGAAATAAATGTCTTATCCTGTCCCCTGAAACTTATTGTTAAGAGGTGGCAAGTCATGTGTAATTAAGTCAAAAGACATTTTCATGGAAAAAGCCAGAACTAGTCTTTAAAAATCTAGAGGTTTTAGGTTGAGGAATTATTTGTAACTATCATCTTGCTAGAATTTTCCACATTCCAGTACATAGAACACTAAAAATATCTTGCAAATATTGTACTTCCAACATTAACAGTATTTCTTGGGAAAATCTTTAATTTCTGGATCTCTAAAATAACCTCAGGGAGCACTGAAACCTGAATGACAAATCGAAACTGTAGAGCCAACCCAAAATAAAAAGAGGTTTTGAATGCACATTTCTGTTACCCAGAGAAAATGAGGTGCAAAGAAGAGTTTTGTAGGAGGTTAAATTGAGGACCACAAATGAAATCACGGAGTTCCTACAGCCAGGCAGTGTAATCAATGACAGCTAGACACACTACCCAATAAGCTTGTCCTACTTCCAGGATGAAGTTCCTAGCAATCCTTTTATTAAAGCTCTCCCTGCTTCATTTAATGATGGCAATTATCTGATTCTCTCCTAACCGAATTCTGCATTGAGGTTTTCCTGCTTTTACTGGAACACTGTACATGGGTGGATTTTAATGCGTTGATAGAACCTCTAAGAAGAAACTTTATGTGGACCTGAAGGGAGTGGGGGACATACAATAACGTCAAGATCAAGAGGTTGGACTATAGGTAGTAATTTGTTTCTATTTAAAAGTTACTTCTGAGGGTATGTTTGAGTTTAATCCATATGCACAAATGAATCAAGGCATAAATACTGGGCCACACAGAAGGGTGGACTGTGGGGGTTCTTATCTTACTTATATGAAGATATTTATCTGATCATTACTCAGAAAAGCAAAGGACATTGATGAGCTTTCTTTGTGTTACAGTGTTGTGATGTCATCAATATTAATAGACTTACTATCAAACTGTATCTTGGCCAACAAACACGTGTTAAAAACAATTCTGTTGTGAAGCTTTTTTGGAAAAAAAAATTGGAAATCAAATCTCAGAGTTCACAGCAATTGGTCAAGAACAGTGAGAAATAGATCAACAGTTAGCTCTTTTGTTAAAGTCACCCTTAAAATGAACTCAGAATTGAGAAGTCAAAGGCATCACTCAACACAAAATCACAGCTACAGTAGAAATAGGGTCTCCTAACAAATAAGGTACAGTTACTCACAGGAAGTAGCCTGCCTTCATTCTTCCTATGCTAGAAGCATATAACCTCATCATAACTGAATCTTTTTCTTTTTTCTATAAAACCTTCCAGGCTCTTTCACTTTTCTCTGAGTCTTTGGCAAATGAAAGGATTGGTGGTTAGTTCCCTTGCAAGCACTGAATAAATATCTGTGTTTATTCTCACTGTGATTATCTGTGTTTATTGCCACATTCTGACCAACAGGAAATGTCAAGAACAATGTTGATTTTAGTGTCAAGAATAAGGCTGTGATTTTTTTCCCTCCTATGTTCTGCCTTTTCTAAGGGCTAACCAAAGGTTTTACACAGCATCAATGCAGAAGGTAGAGAACTGCCATTCAACCACAAGGTTTTGGAGGCAGGCAGTAGCTGGTAATTTCTTTGTGAACAAGAGACAGTATAGCAACTTGGACTACACAGGAGGCATTGTAAGCCTCTCTGAGACACTGATGACTTCAGTATATTTATAATCCTAAACTGAGCTCATATAAGAAATGAGCAGTTTTTAAAAACACCAGATATTTGAAACTGAAGTATTTTTACTATAAATAACTCATCACTGTAAGTGATACCGTTCAGTGTAGTGACATTTGTACAGCTGTATCCTTGTCACTAGAATATAAATATAATATGCTGCTATCATGTGAAGTATTTCCACTAAGGCTTTTTGTAGTTCAACACTCTCACACTTTAAATTTATGTCAATAAATATAAGCCAGGCATGGTGGCGCACACCTGTAATCCCAGGACTCGGGAGGCTGAGGCAGGAGGATTGGTGCGAGTTCAAGATCAGCCTGGGCTACAAAAGTGAGCTCAAGACCATCCTGAACTGCATAGTGAGACCCTGTCTCAAAAAGACAAATATATATATATATATATATATATATATATATATATATATATATAATGCCAAATACCAGGACCCTGAAGGGAAAGCTGAAAGGTATGCAATGAAAGAGTGGAGAAAGCAAATTGTAAAAATTTTAAATGTTAATTAACAGTAGATAACAAATAATGGTGCTGCCCTCCTTGACCTTTCCAGTTTGTTAAGACCACTGATATGCTTGGCATGTGTCCTTTTGCTTTGTCTTTAAAGTCTTCGTGTATTGAGATATGAAGTCTTTTTTTTTTCTTTTTTAATATATGTAGTGCAGAGTCTCACTACACAGAACGTACTTGTAGTAATCATCCTGTTTTCATCCTCCAAAGCACTGAGATTATAAATGATTATAAATTATACATGTCAGGGGGTGCATAGGGCATGGCTTGTGGTGCTGGAGATTGAACCCTAGTCCCTGTGCATGCCTAAGCAGGTGCTTTAGTCCACGGAGCTACCTGGCTGGCCCAGTGGTAATTTACTGTTTAGCTTTATGATCTACTACTTAAAGATATGTTTGTCTACTAATTATGATAAAAATGGGAACACCTGTCTATAATTTCCTCTATAATGGAAGCCTGACATGGCATTTTGGATCAGAGCACTGTTGTCATATACTTCTTTTTTTATTTATTTTTAAAATTGTTTTTACTTTTTAGTTTTGATTTTCATGATATGGCTGACTCAGCCTGCTGTGGGGGAGGGGCTGGCGTAGCATGTGGTGCTGGGGATTGAACCGCAGTCCTTGCGGTTGCCTAAGCTTGCTTAAGGAGATGCTTTAGACCACCAAGCCATCTCACCAGCCCGTCACACACTTCTTTATGTATCTCTATCCAAGTTAAACAGTTCTCGTGATTACAATAAGTAAACTGGAAAAGTGCCATCTATATCAGTGAACCTATATATATATATATATATATATATATATATATATATATATATATTTCTATTGACAAAAGTACAGAAAATAAATTTAAAAAAGAATTGAGACATGCCAGGAGTTTACCTTTTAAGGCAGGCAACAATTACATCAACAGCATCATCAGAGGTCACCATTTTGGAGCTGCAGAATCCTGTAAAAAGTCTTGTAATGTTCAGAAGGTGGTTTGGATATTAAAGAGGGCTTCACCTTGGTCAGCATCAGCTCTGCGCTATGCAGTGCTTATCTACACTACCTCCAATTCCGTCAAGTCGTAGCAGGTAGAAATGCCTCTGTATCTAGAGAAGCTTATATGAGGCTTGAGGAACCAAGATTTGCAACAGCACTGTTTGTCAATCCAGCAATCACCACTGAGTTTTGCTTCTGTTTACAAAGGTAGAGACACAAGTTAAGGCATTACTGTACTGTCATAAATGCCTCCATTACTGTGGGCTCCTCCTCCACTTTCAGCTAAGGTAGCTCCAAATGATTTACATGCCAAGTCTTTGTATTACCCGGCATGTCCACATATCTCTCTTGATTTCCCCTATCACATGCTAGACAGTAAGCATGAGAATATTCAAAAGCAAATACGTATGTGGTAGAAGTGACAAAGTCATGTTACATTTGCACATAGTGAAAGGTACCAGATCAAACAGAACTAAAAAGAACTTAAGTTTACAATCAGCCAGAGGTAACACTTAGAAATTAAACATAAAACATAAACATAATTGTACTTCTGGATATATAGGCAAAGGTATATACATATTTGCATGTACATATATATATATGTATATACTTCTGTACATAAAAGTATATATTCACGTACCTATATGGATAGGTTTGTATATATCTATATATTGCTGTATCTATGTTCATATAAATTCTCCAGAAAAAATTGGAAGCTTAGGTTTTGAGAAACTGTATTCCTTATGACTATAGCAGAATGATGCCTAATGGCTGAAATATGGAAGCAACCTAATATCCAAAGAAGAAGAGTGGCTAAAACTATATTAACATGTAATGAAATATTATTCAGTGAAAATGAAATGTCACCATGCATATGGCATGCATGGACAGTGAGGATATCATATCAAATAAATTACACTTCCTATAGAATGACACCATATAATCCCAGGTATGAGAGTTGGTGTGAATACTTAAAATTTGACAGTAAATAGAGTACACTGGGGCAGGGGAAGTAGCTTAGGAATCCAAGTACTTGTCTCACAGGCAGAAGGACCTGGGATCAATTCCTGGTACTGCACACTATGCTGGCCTGCAACCCAGCATGGCGGTGCACACATGTAATCCCAGTGTTAGGGAGGCTGAGACAGGGGGATCGCTATGAGTCTGAGCTGTGTAGTGAAACCCTGTACCAAATAAATAAACAAATAAATAAATAATAAATAAATAAATGTGATGGTAGTGATTAATAGGAGTAGCCAAGGAAGAGCCATTATTAATGAAGATAGAATTCAAGTTTTGCAAAGTGGAAAGTAGCTATAGGAAAATTGACTCTCGCACAACATGCACTTACTTAATGCACTACAATGTACATTTTAAAATGGCTAAGAAGGCAGCATTTATGTCAAATATAAAGACTAGAAAAGAAAAATACAAAAACCTCTTCCTGTGTTTCTGGATGTAAGGCACTATTTACTCAGTATTTAATAGGCTTTAAAATTTTTTAAACAAAAATGAAAGTGATATTGAACTTTTGGCACTTAAAAGAAAATAAATATATAAACATCCAAATTCATCTATATACCAATTACCTATTTCTCTGTTGGAATTCTGTCAACTCAGTACAAAAAAGAAAATATGGAATGACTGAAAGACATATTTTTAAATAAAAATATAAGAGAAGAAAGAGGAATATCTGCCTTTTGAGGCAATTACAATTATCCCTTATGTTTTCCTCAGAAAATATAACCTTATCTTTCATTTATGGAGATTGATTGCCACGAGTAATTTTTTTAAAACTGTATTTATTTCTTCTATGGATAGCTCAGGCTGCCCAGGGGGTATTGTTGGTACACCACGTCGTGCCTTGGATTGAACCACAGTCCCTGCAACTGACTAAGCTTGCCTAAACAGGCGCTATAGACTGCTCAGCTATCTTGCTGGCCCTGAGCAACAGTAATGTTACCTAAAACAAAAAGCAATTGTTTAAACAAATGGTGTAGATCTAAACTTACAGAAGATGAAAATTCCTGCTTTTGCATCATTTAGGCCTACTTTGTAATGTTAGCACTACTTCGAAAATATTGCAAATATTATGGAGCTGTGATATGTTTTTCTTAAACTTGAACTGAATTTCTTCCACAAATTCAATTTGAATTAGTTTGTTCTACAAAACAGTCTAAAAACATGCCAAAAACCATAAAAAGATGAATGTTAGGTTCAAATACATGCCAGTAGAAAAGTTAAAAATGAGTCAAGTGCTTACAATGTTTGTGAAGACTCTGAATTTTATCATTGCCCTGGAAAGATGTCTAATCCACCTGTAATTTCCCCCAGTAAAGTACATTCGTTTTATCTTTTTCTTAATATAAATAACTATTTTACTGATACTTTTAACTTCTGAGGCAAGTGCCAGAACCCATATCACGTTTTAAATAATGTTTAATAGTGATAACACACAAAGACAAGCAAAAGGAGTGATAACTTGATTTCTTAAGTGAACTTACTGAAATTTTAAGTTCAAACATTGTGATACATCTCACAGCAGAGTGTGTCCAAAATAATTGTTATTTTTCAGAAATAATGTTCTAAAAGCATTACAAAATAAAGCAAAACCTTTATGGTATGTATAATACTAACAGTGAATGCTAAAGTAATCCATGGGCATTGATTGATGATGAAGTGTGAATATAGGTGAACAACTACACCGTCTATTTGAAGGAGGATTTGCAAGAGGACAGACTTCATGCTGCAATGGAAAAGAAAAAGCGTGCAACCCCGGGAATAAAGCAATTAAACAAAGTGGATCCTCACATGACTTAGACCTCAGGATGGTACACTATTTGTAATCCAAATAGACAATGGCAGAAGCTAATTTACCAGCTGTATCCACACAAGACACAGTAGGCAGTTTGCCATAAGCACTTACTTCCTCAGCTATCAGAGATTCCTCTTCTTTCACTCTCTAGTCTGAAAGGAAAAGCCAAAAAATTGCCTTTCACTTCATCTGAGTGATGTGTATATTTGTATCCATCGAAGTAGACAGGAAACCCATCTATGCATTCCTCTGTGGTGCAGCAATAGAAATCTAGCTGGCCTGTAGATCAGTGTGTTCTGTACTTGATTATGAAGCTGTCAGTGGAGTCCCCTTGGTTGATTCATGATTTTACCATGTTACTATATCTTAGTGTTCTCATTGAATTTCAGTAACAGGGCTGGCTTATTACAGTGAAAGTTTTCATTGAAAAGTGAAGGTACAGAAGGTAATGCATTTCCATAGTTCGACCACCCATAATCTAGTGGTACTCTGCAAGAGCCTTGTATAATTCCATTTTCAAAGGAGTCTCAAACTGCTTATGCAATAGCTGACTCTTAGTATGAGTAAGGAAAAAAAAAAAGCAATTTTGACAAAAAATAGTAATCACTTTAAAATGCTTTACATCAATCATTTCAAGAAAATTTTCACAAGGTTTTTGATTTATCTGAAAGAAGGACCGTACTTGAATGATTTTTCTGGTGGTGAATGGAGCGGGGTGGTTTTCAGCAGTCCTAGAAAGAATCGTTGGACTTCCCTCTGGAAGGGCTGGCTTTCCCAGAGATAAGGATGAGTGGCGCTGTAGAAGGAAATTTATGTGGCTCAAACATTATAGCCTAGAATTTCCTATAGGAAAGTCAGACAGTTATCATTCTGAAATCTTTTGACCAAAATTATTGGCTTGACAGACATTGTTTAAAAACTGACTCTTTACTGGTGCACGCCTATAATCCCAGCACTTGGGAGGCTGAGGCAGGAGGATTGGTGCAAGTTCGAGATCAGCCTGGGCTACAAAAGTGAGCTCAAGGCCAGCTTCGACTGCATAGCGAGACCCTGTCTCAAAATACAAAAACAAAACCAAACAAAATAAAAAACAAACAAAAAAACACTGACTCTTTAAAATAAGTGAACAAACCACAATCCTGCTGTATACCATTTGCCAGTTTGAGTCACACAAATGTCCTTAAGCAGCTCACCACACCACATGTTATGAATCAAAATTAGGAAAATATACTCAATACCATACTATTGTATTTGTCACATACTGAAACAAATAAGTTAATAACACCAAAGACCAAATAATAATAAAATGCAATACTCACTAAAACTAATGAACTTGAGTATACTGAGGTTTTATCATATTAAAATGGTTTATTTAAAAGTGCACTTCTGTAATTAAATTTTTAACGGCCACTTTGAAAACTTTCTGAAAACTTTAAAATTATTATCATGAACCATTTTAATCTGTTTCCAACATACTACTGAATAAAAACCAACCCTTTCATATATGATGATGTATTTTTCTGCGTGCATATGTCCTAATTCAGGCTGTTCTATTACAATCAAAATGAGGTAGTCAGCCTTATATTTAAGATTTGTAAATGTATACTTATGGATCATCTACTTGAAATGATAAAAAAAATTGCTGTTACATATACTATCTGGGAGACATTGTTAAGAGTTGTAGAGTCAAGAAAAAGGATAATTTGAAATCTCCATTACCTCTTTCCACTTACAACTAAACAGGATCACTCAGGACACATAAAGTTTCACTACTACATTCATCTTAACTTTTTAAAGAAACTGTTAGCTGCTGTCCTGTCTTGGCATCCTGTGGTGTAAATACTGGTATAACTAGGACTCAAGTTCCTTTTTGTGTTGTTTTTGTTTTATTTTTTTCTCAGACCTCTGGATTCAGATGTGCGTGTGTGTAGGAGAGGTTTTGCTAATTACAGGCACATATTTTCCTGCACAAGTGATGAGATAAGACATCTAGACTGCAGGCAAAACACTAAAGGCTTGTGTTTCCATTTGTTCCTCTAAGACTCCACCAGAAAGTGTATTCGCATCAATGTTCTTGTTGATCTGAATTCCTTGCCATGAATTAAGTTTAGGAAAGTAAAATGATAAGGAGATATCTTGTCAGGGATAAAGTTCAGGGGCACGATGCCCACCTGGCAAGCAGAAAGTTATGAGTTTGAAGTAGGGTGAAAAAGAAAAAAGAAAACTCTTCTAAAAGCATAACTTTATTGTACAAATAGGATGTTGGAGTTTACACAGTGAAGTAATTTTTCTAAGTTGAAGTAAATACATGTTACAAATTTAGATTGAATTATGTCTGCTTTATAACTCATTTTCTCCCCAAATCTTATTAATTTTGAATAAAACGTCAAAATTGATTGAACAATGTATCAAGGATTTAACTTTTATACTTTGAAAAAAAATATATATAAATGTATTTAGTACTATGCAGCTGAGACTCATAGTGATCTTACTGATTTCAGGCTTCCCAGCACTGGGAATGCAGGTGTGCACCATCACACCAAGTCTCACGCACAGGCTCAATTTGCTTGGGGGTGGGCCTGGACCAGCCTGTGGTGCCAGGGATGAAATCCCAGTCCTTGTGCTTGCCTCAGCAGGCACTTAGTCTATGAAGCTATCTCACCAGTCCTTCAGGAGGAAACATATTAGATTAAAACTTATCAGTATGGAATTATGAAAATAATGAATGTAATACAATAATTAACTGTGAAGCAGCTTTCAGGAAGAAAAACATACTAGAGAAGTGTCTATCAATGATAGAAGGAATTATGATAATGAATGAAATGGAGTAAATAAAGTAATTTACTGATAACATTTAAACAGCTACTTGTTAACTATGTGTCCATTATTTAATTACCAAATTCAATTCAAATTGTGCAATTTATATGTTAGATAATTTAATTATGAGCTGACACAGTTTTTCAAAACTTTTAGAATTGTCTACAGGAAAATATATATTTATGTCATAACAGAGTACAAACCTACGTACAGCAGACATAGACAAAAATAAACACATACATAAGGAAGACATTTGACATATAAAAGTAATTATTTAGTTTGGCTAGAGGAAATTTCACTATTTATCTTATACTAATTTGGTGGTGTTCTTATCTATTAAACAAGTTACAAGTCTGTTTATAGAATATGAACTATAAACTAAAACAATGTATATATAAAGTTGTAAAGTTATATATTTGGAAGATGTAACTGGAGATGTCATTTTGCTAAATTGTAGAATAATGAAAAATTAAACAGTGATATAGTTTTAGTTTTCTGTTGCTTCCTTCTTCCTGTAATACTCAAATATGTATTTGCTTAATTCTTCTTTAGATATTCACTACAAACCCTTTTTAATTTTTGACAGCTGTCTTGATACATAGCTTGTCCTTATACTGTGTAGAGTGTTATTCTCTGGAGTTTTCACATTCTCATTCTCATTCTTACTTGAACTATCAAAGCTGCCAGTAGAACCTGTTTTGTTTTCCACAAGCTGCATCTGAAGAATTTGAAGGAAGAGCTTGTATTTGATTTTATTACTTTCAGAAGACAAACCCCATAAGTCCAGCTGTGTCACAGTCATCAGGGTCTTCACTTCATGGATCAGTCTTGTTGACATCCACACTAATTAACTTATTCCTGAATTAAAACATTTGTCTTGGACAGAGTACATTTCCTAGGAGTTGTCTTAGGCACTCTCTTTGGCCAAAACATCACATATATCCTATATGTCCTCTTTATTTAGGTTCTTTCTTACCTTTGAAAAATTTATTGTAGGACATAAAGTTTAGACTCAAACTATGAATTTAAAATTGATGCTTTAGATTTTTCAAATACTGCATGCATAATGTAAAACTTAGATACTGAATCTCAACATTCAATCATGTCAACCTACATTCAATCTTTCTCTAAAGATATATCTGAACAGAGATGACTCTAGACTTGCATAGATGGTGGAAAACTAAGACTAGTAGAGTAAATAAGAACAATTTAGCAGGCAGTGGTGGCGCATGCCTGTAATCCCAGCACTCAGGAGGCTGAGGCAGGAGGATCGGTGAGAGTTCGAGACCAGCCTGGGTTACCAAAGTGAGCTCAAGGCCAGCCTGAACTGCATAGGGAGACCCTGTCTCAAAAAAAGACCAAAAGAAAAAAAACAAAACAAAACAAAACAAAACAAACAACAACAACAACAAAAAAAACAAAAACCAAAAACAAACAAAAAAAAAGAAAACAATTTTCTGTTGAGTGAACTCTTCACTATACTAGAAGATACAGCAAAATTGCCTCAGACAAGGATGCTCTTCTTTACAATGAATCAGTGAAGTCTAACACATTTAGCCCAAAATTTGGATGGGAAAAGAATGGGCAAAAGCAAGCCTATTGGAGATGGGTTGTGGAATACACTGTACAGTGAACTAAATGAGAATTCCAAAACTTGCATTAATGAAATCAGTTTACAGCAAGTCAGGAAATTGTAGTGAACATTTGACAAATGCACCTGATACATCATTTTTTTTTCTGGCTTAATATGGCTTTTCTTACTTGTGTTATTCATTGTTCTTTGGTTCTCATAGAACTTACTATTGGAAAACTGATGGAAGGCTTTTTCTACTCTCCTTTTGCTCTTTTATCCAGAGCTATGTAAACTTTTGTTTATCTAAACAAATGAGAAAATGTACACAAGAATCTATTCCATAAATACCTAAATGCAGGATCTTGAAATAAATATCATAGGGTAAATTCATAATTTTCTATCATTGACAAAACTGCATCTGATCCTATCCCTAATGTATGTGCAGCCTATCTCCACGATATTAAGCACTGAATTTGTCCTGTGTATTTTAATATCTATGAGATCAGAAATATCTATTAAAGGAATATTTTAAATATGCTAATTAGAATGAATGTAGGCAATTTGTAAGCTCCAAATTATTAAAAATAAAGACAGTGAAATAATTAAGTGTGGAAAGTAAAGAAAGGACTTCAGCTGAATACCTATGTCTGTGCTTCTTAAACTTTTTCAAGAAAGTAAAATAAACAATTGTGTGGCTCATAAAGGAAATTTCCACACATTATTAATAAAAGGAGCAATTCTCAATTCGCTAATTTTGTGATCTGACTTATCTGCATGATCATTCTTAGCCTTTTTAACGTTTATAGTCCTTATTGTTCAACAATATCTTCCAAGCTCCATCATAATTGCAGAGTACCATTTAATTAAACACTCAGAATTCTGTCTTTATATGTTAAATTAGACGCTGTGTTCTTAGGCACAATGATATCAACTGTTCCCTAAGAATTTTATGGACAAGGATACAGAAGTCTTTGCTATGTAAAATTAATCCCATGCATTCTATTTAGATAGTAGTTAATACATAGCACTTATATCAACTAAATATTTATTTCCCAGATTAATAATTTAGATTATACATAAGTAAACCTAGTATCCTAGTTATTTACAATCTTTCTGGACAACCATGATTAAGAATTTGACTCTTGTTGCCTCAAAACAAGTTTCACAAAGTTGTTTCTTAACATGATGTAATCAATTCAATCATGTTTAAATTAAATTGAAGTCTTGCTGTGTCTTATCAGAGGCAGCCATGATAATACTGAGACCAACAAGCAGAGCTTTTGGACCACTGTGGGTTCACATACTGCAACCTTTACGTTTACAAATACCAAAACAATAGTTTAGGAGGGAGCAAAGAGAACTAAAATGTTTAATCTCTGATACTGAGCTTTCAAGGACTACAGGAGCCTACATTTCTGTTTATACTTTCAAATTTAATACTATGAAAATCAGATAGGTGAAAGAATATATGTTTTCTGAAACCAGTTAGCACCTCATTTTTCAATAGCTTTTGCTTTCAAATGTCTGACTTCTGACTATGACATGGAACTCTGTTTTGAGTCTTGTATGCTACTATGTTATATCTACCTACTGAACAGTCTTAGCTTAGAGATGCCCCATCTAAATCTATTTGGGCCTAACATCTGTACCCTAGACCTTGCTTCCAACTTCCATAGTCATAATTCTGTTTTATTGATTTTAATACACATGAATTATAATTCAACAGATATTAAAACTTTTAAGGAAAGTTTACTAAATGCCTTGCAGTAGCTAACAATACCCAAGTCTTGCCACTCTGGGTCCTGCTTAGGAAAGCAATTATTACTCTGAAAAATGAATTAACTACAGTTTCCAAGAAGCAGATGAGTAGGTCTAGATCTAATTTTCTACTGCTGCTGAGTTTAGTCTCATGATGTCTTAATTTACCTTCTCCTTCTCTCCTTTTCTCTTATACATTTCAGATTCACCATGACAACTGCTTTCCTAGTAATTTTTCCTTCCTTAGTTTCTTCTATTCAAAATTTAAAGTCTTATCTTCTTTACCTGATTATGTTTTCAATCTCATTCACTATTTAGATTTTTGGAAGGGTCCCCTAGGCATTATTTCTAGAAAACATCCATTTTGAAAAGTTTCTTCCAGAAATGTAAAAACATTTACATATCTAGGATGCCCTAAAAGAGATCTAAGCAAAGAGGAGCCAACACAGCTGTAGCAGATTAAAGGCATTCTCAAATTTATTGATACTCTAATGACAGAAAAATGTCATGCCCTGTATATTGACCTGAGTCTTGAAGGCTTGCTTGACTGATGGATGCATCAGTAAGGTTACACTAAGACTTCTGGGTTGGAGTCCCACAAAGTCTCAGAGCTCTGATCTGTATGCCTTTAAGCATTCAACCCTAGAGCACACAGCTGCCACACAGTAAGCACCAATACCATGAGACTGTATGAGACAGGAAGATACCATACAGTAAAAACTCAGGAACCGTTGACCCCAGGCTTCTAAGCATGCCCACTGAAGTGCCAGACATGAGCAAACACTACTCGCACATCTCGACATTTACACTATTGAGAGATCACTGCCAATGCTTCCTAGAAATAAGAATATTCCACCCAGCGCCTTCACTCAGTAGCCAACAAATCATGATAAATAATCACTGCTATTTTAGGCCACTATGTGTCGGAGACGGGTTTTGTTTTTTTTTTTTTTTTTTAATGAAACCATAGCTAATTGCAATACTATTCAACCTCAAATACCTTTGTTGAGAATATTGGTCAGATATAAGGTAGTAGAGGGATGGTAACTGGCAGTTCACTGAATAGTATAATGAGCTGTGATGGAAGTCATAACTTGTACCTAAAAATACAAATATTATAAATCTAATATAAATTATCTTCAAGTATTCTTTTGAGCACATGTTTCATTTATAAGCACGGTGTAACAATATCATTTTTATTTTGGAATCACTATGTATTTCACTGGGAAACAGTTTTTAAATGTATACCATATCAAGTAAGTATGGTAAATCAGAAATGAGGGGAAACTATGCTTAGAATGAAAGCAGTTGTATTCAACACTTTAACTTCTTGTCGCACCCTCGTTAAGTAACCAATATACGGTGTGTGCAACATTTTATTTGGTTTTATGTACTGACTGTGTTAGTGAATTAATGTAGACCCAACACACTGAAAATAAATTCACATTTTATTCTTTGAACTTTTAAGTGGTCCAAAATTTGGCATATGCCAAAGATGTAAAGTCCTTGGTAAGCAGTGAAACACAGGAAAAGAGAATAGCAGTCATTGTCCAGGCAACCTTCTTCCTCCTGAGGACAACCTTCATGTTTCTTTTGTTTTTATCTTGTTTTGGATACATTACAACTTCAGAAAAAAAGAGGCATTGCTGTAGCCCACTGCAGTGTGGCTGAATTCCAGCCTCAAAACCTCCTTGGAAGCTGGAACAGGAGAAAGGAAGAATGTATATAGGAGATGTGTTCAGTGTAACTAAACTTGAATTGAAAGTTGTAGGTAGCATCCTCTAACGAGAAAGCAATTTTTTTTTGTACCATCCTGCCATCTAGACAGATTTACTCCCAGTTCTTCCCACTACCTCTCTCAGAAACAACCAAACTAAAACTGCCATGTAGAAAAAAATGTATACCCCCATTGTTCTTCACATAATAAAATAAAAAATTCTAAATTAAATAAATATGAGGCATCCTTTTTCCATTAGGTTTCATATACTCTGGTCAAAATACCCATGAAAGTAACAACTACCTCTAATATCTATCATCTCAACAGAGTTTATTTATACCTGCATTTTATTTAAAAAAATCTATTGGTCATCTATTTGGCTTCTAATATATAAAATGCACATTATAAAATGCAATATTAGAATCATTAACATTATAATAATTATACTGACAGTAGTAATGTGTAATATGTATTTCCATATCTACACCTACACCCACTGAGTGTTGCTTTTGTTCATGAGAAATTCTATCCACGTAGTTCATCAATATTTTGCTTCCATTCATAAACTCCCCACGGGATGCTAAACAGCACTATGGCCATCTTACCTAGAATGAGTCAATCAATTATAGTAGGAAAGACGTTTGACAAATACTGGTTGAAAGAAAATCAAGTCAGTCAAATCCAATCTCCAAATTAAACAACTGGGCTTTAAACTTAAAATATATCTGCATATATCTGCATGGATGTGCATACTCATATTTTAATGAACTATCCCCAAATTGGATATATATATGTAAAGCGCCAAGCTATAAATTAATATTCACTATTTAAAATTTGTAAACTCACAGGATGGAGGAAAAATTCCACTTGGATAACCTCTCAGAGGGTCGACGAGATAGCTCAGTGGAGCAAGCACTTGCTTCAGCAAGTGAAGGGTTCCAAGTTCAGTCCCCCACCACACATGCTGTCCAGTCCCCGCCTCTGGGCGAGCTGCACCAGCGACAGAATCCTGGCATCATGGTGATCGCCTGTAGTCCCAGAGGCTGCAAACTGGAGGATCTCTACCAGTCCAAACTGCCTAGTGAGACCTTATACTGGATATGTAAATAAACAAACAAACAATAAACCGAATAAGCAAACAAACAAAAGTAGATAACTTCTCAGGTATTTTAAAAGAGAGAAAAGGATGAAGAGATGACTGCATGAAGCAGGAGAAGATTGAAAATGGAGTTAAGAAGTGCTCTGTGTGGTCCACATAATGATTCCCCATGAAGAGTATAATTTTGACGAGCTACAAATATAGGCTAAAATAATTAAAATAAATGCATTACTCCTAGAAATCCAAAGGGTCACTTAGAGCTCCTACACTGTCTCTTTGCACAGCCAAGGTTCAGAGAACTGGTACAGTATGACCACAGTTTCAGAACCTCTTGATGGTTCATTCTGAATCCTTTTAGACTCTAAGCATATGCCCACATCCTCCAAGAGAAAGAGATGGTACCAAACTGCTGGTGGTAAAGAGTCATAGCCAATGTCTCTAAATCTTTAAGGGAACAAAGATAGTAAAATAACTGTGAGATGATTTTTCTTTTAATGTGCTGTGGACCAGACCCATGAACTTCTAAACTGCATATGTAACAAGTAATCTACACTGAGCAACATTCCCAGCCTCAATTATATGTTTTTAAATGTTTGATTTATTCAGAATAGTAAGAAAAAGACATTAACAATAGCACTATATAAACCAAAACAAATGGTGGGGTTAATTTTCATTTCTCTAGAATACAAGTTTGCAAAGAAAAAAAAATATTTCAATACTGAAACCTGATCAGAGGGTTGTAATCATGAAGTCTCTGCTTTGTAACATAAGATGAAGAATGTGATGGGTCCATTCAAAGGGTTAAAATAATGCTTGAAACATTTAGATCCCAAGACCCTACAAACGATCCTGACAGCACCAGGAGAGGCAGCAATTATGGGAAGGTACTTTGGTTTTTTTTTGTTGTTGTTTGTTTGTTTTGTTTTTGTTTTTGTTATTTAGTACAGGGTCTACAGAGTCTCACTATGTACATAGGAGTCATAGAGATCTTCCTGTTTGTAGCCTCCCACATGCTGGGCTTACAGGTGTGCACCACCACACCCAGCCTCAACTGCTGTCTCAGTGTGTCCCTGGGGTGGGGTTGGCATTGCAGGCCAGGAATCAAACCCTGGCCACTACAATTCTGCCTAACCATGCACTTTAGTCAGGGAAAATTTAATTTCTCAGGGCCTTGGCTTAGCTCAGCATACTAAGCATGTGCTTAGGCAAGTGCTGGGACAGAGATTCTATCCTCAGCACCTAATGTCACACTGGCCCCACCCATGGGTACACTGAGCTAGCGATCAAGTTGAGACATAGTTGCGGAGCCTATAATTCCAGGGCTGGTGAGGCTGAAAACAGGAGGATGACAGGGAGTCCTAGCCGCCTGGTAAGACCTTGTACCAGATACATATATGTAAGATAGATAGATGATAGATAGATAGATAGATAGATAGATAGATAGATAATCTTCTGCAAGGCGCCATGAAAAATTTACAAAGGCAAAAAAGTAACAGAATAGACCTAGAACAAATAAACATAATGATGTAATGGAAGATAACCTGGAGAAAAAAGATCCAGTATTTTTAAAACAGAAGATTATTCTGGAAGAATAAGAAGGGAAACTAAAGTAAAAAATAAAAATAGAAAATCAATAACATTTTTAAAATCGGCAGTTCCTTAGAAACCTGCTAGATACACAAGTTGTAAATAGAAAAAATAAAGAACAAAGTCTTCAAAGTAAAGTTTCCACTATGACAAAGCTAGGATTTTAGATTTAAAAGTTTGAATGTTAGATATACTAAGCTTTTTTTTTAAATCCTCCTGTATCTTAGTGATATTTATGATTCTATTGATAAATATATATAAGAGAAGAGTAGTTGGATTTACACATCTCAGAAAAATAGCAGGCTATATTTCTGAAAATTTCTCCGCCTACAGAACACCTGAAAATTCAGGATAAAATACAACAGTCCCCCTTTACTAAATACAGAGATTCAGATCTTAAAAAAGTAAAAGAACATCAGCCAGTTCAAACTGTGAGTGAATGCCCATATTTATGGACATAAAATTTGGGAGCCAACAACATCGTGGAAGAGCTAATTTTTATACATTTCATCCACAAAGGAAAATAAAAAGATAGAAAAAAATATTTTCCTGCAACATTCTGTTTTCTTGGGGGCCGACCTAAACGAAAATAAAGGGGTGCGTCTAGAAACATTTGTAACTATATCACTGATATACACTGAAAGCTAAATTATTTTTTGTGATGCACATGTTAAATAATAATTTTAGGGTGTCTCCAAGGTGATGGTCTACTAACACTTGTGAGAAAGAACTGAAGGAGCAAAGGCCTACCAAGATGTCTGCAGTGAACAACTGAGAAAATGATTTCTGCACAAAGATACACATATGGAATTGGCATGAAATAAACAGAAGTAAGCAATGATGTCTGTAAGTTTAGCCATAGACATTGGAAAGAAACCTAAGACACACATAAAAGTGGGGAAAAAACACAATCAACTCTTGTAAGAAATTCAAAATAATAATAATAAAATGAATAAAAAGAAGAAACATTAAGCATTAACTGCTCCTTTCAAAACAACCAGCAGTCTAATTGTCCAAGCTATTCGGCATATACACCTAAATATTTCTTTTTTTTCCTCTTCTTTCATTTGTCCTTCTCATTCCACTTTCTCCTCATCTAACATATTGTTTCCCCTTCACAGTATCTATGGTGATACTTTCAGGTTTTAATTACTCTTTCAGGTTTTTACATTAGAGAGATAAGAGACTGTTTGGGCATGTGGATCTGATTTAATTCACTTACCAATATACTGCTTTATTGTTCTTTAGATCAATCTTGCACATTTATGTCATAATCTGAACAACTAACTTGAAGATAACGTCACACAATGCAGCAAACATTGTTGAGTCCTTATTACTTTGTTTAATGAAATTTTGCATTGCTTCTCACGCTGCTTCTTTCTATTATTATTTTGTATTCTTTAAAGAATAAAATAAATTGGAAAAGAGAAAAAAAAGACAGTAGCAGTTAATTGTATCCTATAATATGAGATAGATGTCATATTAATATTGACCTTAAAATATTACTTTGAAGTTAAACTTGAAATTTAAGAGCATGTTGAAATAAATGAAGAGATTAGTCAATTAAAATCACTATAAATAAATAAACAATGAAAAATGAGGACATAAATGTTAGACATTCTAGAGAAATAGTGTCAAATCTATCTCACATATTTTGTTGCTTTATTTTTAGAAAAAAATTTAACATGTGAATTTTTTTTTTTCCTAAACTAAAACGTCAACATTTAGGTTTAATTATGACTATGGCACATGGTGATAAATAAGTGAGTTCTAGGTCATAGTTCAGGCACTCGGTGTCCTAAAGTTTTACCATAACTGTCCTAGAGGGATAATGTTTTATGAATTGGCTTTATTGTATTTTGCTTCCAGATAGAAGTTTTGGCATCGTTTTCATTTGTCTTGGGTATGAGTTTTCAGTGAGAGATTTGAATCCTTCTTACAGAACACATAGTTGAGAGGATTCAATATATTTTGGAAGATTCAGGATAGTTTGTTAAAGAAAATCAGATGCTTGCTGCCGCTTTTCCCATTATAGCTTTCTCCTTCCTTATAGTCTTGACCATGCTATGACACATAGAAAATTTGAGCTAAACCTCTCATGACCTAGGATATTACTGCTATTTCTATACTTAATTCCTAAGTTCAATCACTTACATTTCTCCTATCAGTATGGAGGTGAAAACATTGTATTCACACATTACCTTAAATTGATAATTAATTGCTCACAGAGTTTTGGTTAATTGAATCAACACTGAAATAACAAAATGCCTGAGATATTAGAAATACTGCTGCACTCCTGTATTCAGTGTGGTTAGAAAATGGTAGTTGTAGCCATAAATTATTCAAAGAATGAGTGACAAATGCAGTATGGGTGTGTAAGAAGTTACCTTCTGTGTAACAGGACTTTTAATTACTCCTATGGGTTACTATAGTACTAGGCGGATGACAGACATAACTTTTAATGACCTATGTGATTTATATCACCTACTATTACCATGAACCTACAAGTTTGAATTCCTAATAGCCAACAGACACAAACATTTACCACAAGGTATTATTAGTTTTCTATAAAATTTTATAATTTTTGTCTAGTTATAGCTTCAAAAATCTGTCAAAATTAACTTCCACATAAATCTAAAGATATATTTACAACTTCTATTACTATACCCTTTTTTTTTTTTTTTTTTGGTCTTTTTGAGGCAGGATCTCACTATGCAGTTCAGGGTGGCCTTGAGCTCACTTTTGTAGCCCAGGCTGGTCTCGAACTCACACCAATCCTCCTGCTTCAGCCTCCTAAGTGTTGGGATTACAAACTATAATCTTAAAGATACATAATTTCTAGAAACAGAAACATAATAGAAACACTTCTTCAAATTTCAGAACTAAATTAATAATATTCTTCATTTCCTGTAGTCTTAGCCAGCAAGCTTACATTTGAACAATAATATGGTAAGTCAGGACTAGAAAGAAAAATAACTGATTTTTATGATATTATGATTATTTGTATTTATATTTTTATTATGGTCAGCTCAACCTGCCCTGGGGGTAAGGTTGTTGTGGCATGTGGTTCCGGGGATCAAACCATGGTCTCTTCAGTTGCCTAAGCTTGCCTAAGCAGATGCTTTCGAATGCTGAGTCATGTAGCCAGCCCCTATTATTGAGTAGTTAGAAAAAAGAATGAAAGTTGAGACAAAATATAGACCAATGCAAAATAATAAAGAAATCAAAATCAAAATTAAAAACCTACAAAATATAGCAGCACTTTTATGTGGTTAATCATTCTTAGAAATATAGTAGAATGAGAATGTCTAGAAATATGATGGTAAGAATTATTGCAACTTCAACACCCAAGAAAACCCTCAGATTCAAAGCCTTCATAAAAATTGTAAAAGGAGAGCTAAAGAAAAATCCACTCTCCATCCAATGAACTGTGCTGAGAGACTAATGGAATGCACCATGTCATAACATTAAAAAACATATCCTTTACAGAAGATCAAAATCCAGGTTAAAAAATTTTAAACACCATCCTTCATGTGAGAAAAAGAAATGACATTGCTAAACTGTTCAAGAAAAAGCCAAGTTCATTCATGATGCTGTGTTTAGTCAAACCATCATTTGCAATTGGAGATTTAAATTCCCACCATCATTCAATATTCTTACTCTACCACCTAAAGAATCGCCTTAAACCTAGGATGCTATATTCAAATACTAAAAACAGGTAAGTAATCCTGATAACCACAAAGATATGGAGAGTGAAGATGAACTCTGGTTCTGATTACTTTGAAATAGAAAATTGAAGGAAGGAACAAGGGAGCACAAAGGGAGGGAAGCAGAGATTTTCTTTAACCAAAATGTAAGTTTAAAAAAATGTATATATATATATATATATATTTTATGTCAGGAGTTGTGGCTGGACCTTTCCTTGCTATGAGCAATGTCACTGTTTTGCACAAGTATATCAGAATGTTTACATTCAAATGCCAAGCTGCATGAGGCAATTTGAAAGCATCTGCCACAATCTTTAATGGAAAAATATGTGCTCAGAACTTGAAAGTCCCACCAGTGTCCTGGATACTGATAAACAACAGCGAAGCTGTCCATGTCACTGGCCAGCTTTTCCTTTTGAAGCACTAGTGTGTCTTATAATGTGTCCCAAGGCCAGCTTGCTGGGTAGTGGCTAAAGTGAATCGATTTCTGGATCACACCATCATTATTTGTTCTGTAGCACGAAAAGCTGATGAAAATAACCAGTAAAACACGCATCAAGAAAATCACTTTGAAAGTTGGGATTGTATCGATTTTCTTGCCCGTGCTGCTGGACATTGGCTTTATATATTCTAGGTAAAAAGTGGAGTGGTAGACTGTGATTTTTTTTATTTGAATGAGAAGTTCTTGGGTCTTCTCTGTTCAGCCTTTGTGGGGCAAGACTGTATCTCGGGAATGCCCAGGTAGAATTCAAACTTTCATCCTTCTGTCACAGCCTCTCAGTGTAGGATTAGCAAACAAGCTTTTAATGCTTTGTTACCAAATCATGGGACAGAGCATGGCATTTTTATAAAGATGGCCAATTTAGTAACTGATATGAAAACAATGGGTACACTAGACAGGGGCTACAGAGCCCTAATATCAAAGCTGCTATGTAAGGAATGGAGTGGTGAACATTAAGGCACAGCACAACAGTTTATTAGATACATCATACATGAGTTTGAATGGATTTAACATATACATGCTTATGTGTCACAAATAAATAAATAATAGGGCTAGGGAGATAACACAGTGGTCTAAGTTCCTACATGGCAAAAGCAAGGACCCAGGTTTGATTCCCAGTAACACAGGCCCTGCCAACCCTAGAACTTGGGTGCAAAGTGCAAGCCACAGAGACCAGGCATGGCAGTGCATGCCTGTAATTCCGGTGCTGGGGAGGCTGAGACAGGAAGATCACTGGAATCTGAGCTGCATAGTGAGACCCTGTACCAAATGAAGGAAGGAAGGAAGGCAGGAAGGAAGGAAGGAAGGAAGGAAGGAAGGAAGGAAGGAAGGAAGGGAGAAACTGAGGGTGGTACCTAAAATTTTCTCCTAATCTTACTCTAGCTGAAAGACTGACTACCTATAAAAATCTAGCGATAACTTAACCTCCATTTTTCCTCTTCCTCTATTCCTTACCTCTAAATCCTTCATCTTTCCATGATTCCTATCCCATGAGGTTGCATCTTTCCAAGGTGACTCCTGCACTGGCTCCCCATGATTCTGGTCAACTCATGGCTGCTTCTGCCAATGCTGCAAATTCTCATGTCCTTAGCCCTCCTTCCAGGGTCTTGGTCGTTACCACACCTCAATCAGAAACTTCATTTTTTACTTCCAAGCAGATGTAATGCTTTCACAATTTTAATTCAAGAGCACAAAACCCTCATTTATCCTTTTCCCACTTAAACCCTATACAGACCTTTGCCCACTGACATTTTCAATATTTGAGGACTTCTACTGTTCTGGCTCTTTTCCTCTTATTCACCATAAATTTCATGATAGAGCACCAAACTCACTTCCTTCCAAATGGTGTTGGTTCCCCAAACCTCAGGCTGACTCTTGCATCATCATGCTTATTTTCCAAAACCAGACTCTGATTAAATATAATTCAGCCTACTCCACACCCACACTCAGGCAACTGAACACGGCCATGGTGAGTCCAGGGCAGCTGCACAGACACACCCCACTTCACGTCATGACCATGACTGTAGAATGATCTTTAAATGCACAGAAATTATTCTGTTTCTTTGTTCAATTATGCTAAACTCTGATTAGGTAATTCTTTCACATTTTCTCCACTCTAAAACTCTACCATGCCTATTTTCCTGTGCTTACACATAACTGATGCAATTTTCCTACCTCAGAAAGACTGAAACAATCAGAAACAAAGCTCCACAGACTCCCACAATTTCATTTACCAAGCCTCTACCATCTGTCCTGAAATTATCTACCTTCCCACCTGTTACTATAGTGAGCCATCTGTGCTTCATGGGGAGCCTCAATCTCCACTTATATATTAGATCTTACCCCTTCCCAGTTAAAGAAGTGGTTTCTGTGATGTTGCATGCTTCTATGTTAATTTTTTCTCTATCATATTCTCCTTTCTACTTAGAAGTGTAATGTTATATTTCTAGTGTTGTGTAAAAATATATGCCATTATTTCACCACTTATCTACCAAGTTATGACCTACATCTCTCTTCTGTGGGATGGAAAAGTCTTTAAATAAACTCACTTCCTTGATTATTTCCAGTGTTTTTAATCTGGATTCTGAGTCTTAGGTACAATGAAATCAACCTTTGGCTTAACTCATGGTGCTCTTCATGTCAAAGTTATCAACAATATCATAACAGCCTCACAGATTTAAAGATTGACTTTTTTGATGCAATGGTCCCAGTTTGCCATTTTCTATTTTAGTTATACTTGATTTCTAATGTTCCATGGTCACCTAGTACTGTTCATGCATTACTGATGATGTCTAAATAGGTATTTCCTGGTCAATACCATTGGTTCCTTTTCAAGATACATTCTCTCAATCATCCTTTGATTATTGTCTCTAAATTAATTATAGTATGGCCTTTACTGATAACTTTACTCACTTACTAAATTGTAGTAAACTTTGCTCCTTATTAATATTGATAAGTGTTAAGATTTGTGTCTAGTTGTCTGACCAAAGATTCATACTGCCATAGGGTGTGGACTTCTAAAGTCTGAGATTAACTCATGATCCACTGGGATTATGGGTAATCCAAGGATGAGATTATGGGTTTTAGTACTGCTAGGATTATGAGTGTGTTACCCCGAACCTGAAGCAGAGTCAAAATGTAATATAGGAGAGACAGAGAGACAGACTGTCTCTGTTGCCATTGTTGCTGCTCTGTGTCATTAGAGGATGCTCTCTTCTATGTCTATGCCAGTCTTCCTTGGAGCCAGGCAAGTAGGGACCGAAACCTCCAGTAACTGGTGTTGGAATTAGTCCCAGCAATGAGAGAAGAGTAATTGAGACATAATTTGGTACTGCAGGAGTGGAGTCATTGCTGTAGCTAACCTAACCATTGGATTACAAGTTTTTGGAAATGTCATATGGGAAGAGATAGAAAAGATTTGGAGAGGTTGTCTACTTGCAAAGAGCTGGAAAAGCTTTGACTGTTCTGTCGGGGAGATTCTAGTCAGAGCTGAGAAGATTAGAAGGCTTATAGAAAGCTAGCGTGTAAAGAACAGGCTGGGGAGGTTTCTGCTAGAAAGAATGACCACTTTGGTTGTTGGACTCCAGATGCTATGCACTATGGCTTGGCTCAAAGACTGTCTGAATTTTGCTCATGTCCAGAAACTTCGCCTAAGACTGAGATTAAGTATGGAAGACTGATTAATCTTTCAAAAGATATTTCAAAGCAGTGAAATTGTGGGGCAGTAACATGGCTATTATTGCGGGCTTATAGCCAGATTTATGTTGATAATCAAGAGCAAAAAGCCAAGTAGGATGATTTAAAATGCTATAAGTTTGGTCAGAAAGGAAGCACCAGGAAAGCTGTGGAATGCAAAGATGGAGAGGAAAGGACCTCCATTACTGGGAAGGAATCAGAGAATAGAAAAGATGGCCTGAGGCCATTGAAGGAGGCAGCAGGTCTCCACCCTTTGCAACCTCAGAATTGCAAGTGAGACTTTGCCTTAAGGAGAAAGCCACAGAGCCCATGTTCCAGAATGGGGTCAGCAGCTGCACCAGGCTCCAAAATGGTACCTGCATGGAAAATTTATTCCATGGAATTAAGGTCAGAGTGTTCATCAGTCTGAGCACTAG
>PVJA010014487.1:6193-47438 GCA_004027025.1 Myocastor coypus | reverse complement strand
CTCTCCCTCTCCTCCTCCCTCTCCTTCTGTTCTTTTTGTTGTTGTTGTTGTACTGGAAATTGCACTCAGTACCTTGTGCTTGCCAGCAAGGTGCTGTGCCACTGAATTATATCCCTGCCCCTGTGTTCATCTTTCAAAGCATGGCTCAGTTGTATTTCTTTTGTAACGTCTTTTCCAACCCTTCTGTTGTATTGTTTTAGCACTTGTCTTATTGCAGATATATCAGGGCTTTTTAAAAATTTTTTACATATAATACAGAATTTCAAAACCAGAAAAATTTAACAATGGTTATATTACGTATTTTCATCATCAGATCAGTTTAGATTAATAGATACTGGTATATAAGATTGATCAAACAATTAAACATTAACACCTTCTATAAACATTAATTTTCTTTTTTAACAGTTGACACACTGCACATTGTCCTCACAATAGTTATACAGAGCACAGTGTGTGGGCATGACCCACCTTCTTATTGATGTTGCTAAGAAAAAAAAAAATTCTTCTCTTTGAATTAAGAGGAAGCAGATGCATACACAGTCCAATGTTCCACAGTTGCAGTGGGTGCAGTTATATCAGTTTTTATGATAGTTATATAATGTAATTATATCTATTAGTTTACATTTTGGCTTTTTTAAAAGACAATGAAAAATTTTTTAAAAATGGTGCAGAATTTCAAAGCAAAATGATAGGAAGTTAATAATGATTGTCCAGCTGGCCCCATCCTTAGTCAGTCTGGATGTGGTGACACATGCCTATAATCCCAGAGCTGGAGAGGCAGAAAACAGGAGGATCACAAAGAATCCACTGCATAGTTAGACTTTGTACCAAATAAATAAGAAACAAGCAGTGGTTGTCATATTGTATATCGTTATCATCAAAGTAGTTGCTCAGATTACCAGATATCAACATGCAGAATTGATCAATCAATTAAGCATTAACTGTTCCTTTGAATATTAGTAGTACAAATATCTTAGCTATTTTATGTGTGTATATCTATCCTTCTTTCTTCCCTTCTGTCTTTCTCATCCCAGTTGTTCTTTCCTTTTGAGCATCTTTTCCCCTTTGATAGTATCTATTGTACTTTTCAGATTTTATTTACACTTTTAAGTTTCTTACACCAGGGAGGCAATATAATGTTTACACATGCAAGTCTGATTTATTTCACTTATGAGTATGTGCTCTAGTTATATCCATTTACCTATAAAAATCTTTGAGTTTATCTTTTTTTAAATTTTTATTTTATTTTAATTATTTATTTTTATAATATGGCCTGCTCAGCCTGCCCTGGGGGTGGAGCTGGTGCAGCAGTGGGTGCTAGGGATCTAACCGCAGTCCCTGCGGTTGTCTAAGCTTGCCTAAGCAGGTGCTTTAGACCAGTGAGCCATCTTGCCAGCCCTTGAGTTTATTGTTATTTATAGCTGAATAATACTCCATTGTGTAAATATATCACATCTTCTTTATCCATTCCTTAACTGATGAGCATTTAGGTTATTTTCAAGGTTTAGCTATGACAAATTGTGCTTCTATAAACATGAATGTACAGTTTATACACAGTATATCACTGTGACATGTTTTCAGTTCTTTTGGAAAAATACTGACAAGGAGAATAGCTGGGTCAAATGGAACTTCCAATCCTAGTTTTTTGAGGAACCTCCACACTTATTTCAACAGTGGTTGAACTTCTTGAATGCAGAGAATGCCAACATTTTTTTTTTTTTTTTGGTGTTCAAAGTATCTGGTACTCAGTGTTTAGTAATGATTTATTGAATTAACTTTTGCAGCCTTCTTGCTCACTTTCTCCATGATAAAAGTGGATTTGTCTTACATGCTAGTAATTTTCTTATTCCACACAATAACATTAAAGATATTATGGTTTCTAATTCAGGCAACTGAAATACTCATTTCTCTAGATTTGTCACTTGATAATATCTTCATTTTTTCTCCTGCTTTTTGTCTTATGCAGAATACTTTTTCCACTGTTTTAACTTTTTTGGTGTGTGGTACCAGGGATCAAACTCTAGACCTTGCACTTGCCAGGCAGGCACTTGTGCCACTGAGCTATCTCCCTGGCCCCTGAATCTATAACTTCTTACTCATAATTTCCCCCTCTTCCTCACGTCCCCAGTATGCTTCTGTTAAAAATTATTAGTTAAATGTGCTTCTTTTCCTTTGGTAAGTACACCATGTGTAAGAATAGGGCAGGATAAGTAACTCATTCTTTGCTGAAAATGGGCCTATAGACAAGTTGGTTCATGGAAGACAGTCATCTGAATAACAATTTTCAGCAAGTTGTGTAGTAACTCAGTACCTTTTAGTGCCAGATGCTTCTTGGGCCTGTTAAACAGAATTTCTACTTCTCTGGATGACATACATTTATTTATGAACTTAAGACTACATTTTAATTTTCATAGAGAGAAGCAGTATTAGCTAAGTAATCCAGCCTGAAGAATGGATTACATTGTGATAATAAAACCAGTCTGTTCTTAGACAGGTAGCTCTGTGTTAATTTGTCTCAGAGTATCAAAACCAACATATTTTGGGTTGATAGCACTATTTTAGGAGAGTGACAGTAATAGGGCATGAGAATTGAAATATTCTGTAATGGGCCAAAGGAAAAAGATCCAACACTATGGGGAGGGAGAGCGGAAAAAACAGTAGAAAAACAGGATGGACTTTGCATTTAATTATACCAGGGTTTTCTATTTGTCTGAGCCTTAGAGTTTTTGTAGTGTATAAAATGGGGATTAGAATACATAGAATACAAAGGTTATTTTATTACAAATAAAGGCAGATTTATGAAAGGCATTTAGGACCATGTCTGATATATCTGTGCCTATCTTGTGATCTGATTTCTTCCTCTTTAGCATGTGAGTTTGAGTTGAATACCTTGCCCCTTTCTAGTCTTCATTATTCATTGGCATTCTCTAGGTCATGCTCAGACACTGCTACTGTTCTTTGAACTCCTCCAGAATTTATTTTCCTGTACCACACAATTGAGTACTCTGACTGACCTTATACTTGAGGTTTCTATATTATCATGGGTATTAAAGACATGCTCTAAAAATTGTGTAAATGTTACTGTCCATATTAATCACTTATGCCATAGTGCTATTTGAAAATACTGAGCCCATACTATTTTAGTTTGGTGGGCAGTGAGTTTAATAGGTAATTGTATGCTAGTTAGAATCTAAATGGAAATACCAAAGTCCACTATGGTTTGGGAGATAATTCAGAAAGATTCTTTAAGACTAGAGAGTCTATGTGAGTGGGGGACAGTTTAAATAGATAAAGCCTTGTAACTCAAGAGCAAGAATTATAGATCGTACAGATGGAGAAACAAATATAAAACAGGATTTAGCACAGGGAATTGATGTGAAATGATGATATTGGGAAAGTACATTTGGTTAGATAGTAATATAGAGTCCAGAGTAATAAAGACTGTAGAGGCATGTAGAAGGTTGGGCTTGCATAGACACCATGCTTTACATTGAAGTGATATATTCATTATTTTCATGCAGCATTTATTCTTCTCAAAGAAAAGATTAATTTTGGGTGTTGTCCTGGTTAACTTCTGAAAGGGTTCTGTGTGAGATTGTTCTAGAATTGGTTTTAAGGATGTAAATCCCATAAATCCACAGCTTGGGTAACAAATTGAATCTCTAACAAATACAAGGAATTTAAGAGGAAAAAAATCCCATTTATAAGAAAAAAGCTAATACTTACTAAAAGCATGTATTATAGAGATGAATTCTGTATCCAAAGACATCTTGTATAGTGTGTTACTGCTTCTTGTAGGTATTACAGCAGAACGTTGTATTCTGCCAAGCACACCAATTACAGACTTAAAAGCCTAAGTGATTTTGTTGAAAAGTTCAGTCAACAGATACTTATTCTAAAGCACTGTAGTACTGCAAAAAAAAAAAAAAAAAAAAATTACTGAACAAAAAACAAAAAAAAATTACAAATTAATGATTTTTTGTTTATTTTCTTTTTGTCTACTTCAGATGCGTATAACATACTACCAAAAATAATATTTATGATATGGTCATACTTCTCATATGCATTTGTGTTTAATGTAGCAATTCAACAAGGAGAAAGATGGCTATTTCGATGTGAATATAGCATACTAAATGGGGAAAGAATTGAGTTTAAATTCTGGACAATCTCGTATCAGGAGAACGTGACTGTAGAGGAAAGGGAATGGTGTTTTAAACTGGGAGAAAAATAAGAACAGTGTGAACATATTGTTTTGGGGAATATGAAATATTCCCCAAAATTTTAGTGGTAGAAACTTCAAGCATTTTAATGTGATAGTGACTTAATGTAATTTGTTGTGAATTAGGATGAAGAGACCTAGTAAAATTGGGGCCAGCCTAAACTACATAGTAAATGAAACTGTCTCAAAGAAAAAAAAACTTTTGAAATTGTAAATTTGTGATTTTTAAAATGATTCTGACACACACCCAAAGAAGAAATTGGGAGAAGAACCAGCCTTACTAAGTTTTATATGTGTTGAGTTTGAGTTGTGTATATTTTATTTCAGTGATGGAATTATGTAGGTATTTCAAAAATAAGTATAAAATGTTTGTGTTGGCTTCAGATACCAGTATTAGTGGATTTTTAGATAGAGAAGAAATCTTAGAAATCATGTAGTGTCTTAGTTTTGTGATTTTGGCATACCCAAATCTTTTTCTTTTGGTGTCAGAAATTGAACTCAGGACCTTGTACTTGCCAGTCAGGCACTGTGCTGCTGAGTTACCCCCCAGCTTGCGTACCTAAATCTTTACCTTTTTGTCTAAGTCACTAAAAATATAGGTTCGCTATATACAGTATTTTGAATGAACATTGAAAGAATGAACTGTTATTCATTATTAAGCTACTAATGAATTTTTCTATAGATTTAACCACTTTCCCAGATCTCTTATGAATTATTTTATCTACTTTTAATGTCTTTTGTTGTCAAATGTTATTCAAATGGATAAATACAACTTATGATTCTATAATAGGTAAAAGGACAATATTTGAAGTTAAAGGGAACCTCATTTAAAGAAGTATACACCTGGGCATTGTGACTAATATCTGGAATCCTACCATTCTGGGTAGCTGAGGCAGGAGGATTTTGAATTTAAAACAATTTAGGAACTTAGTAAGACCATGTCTCAAAATTTAAAAAAATAAATTAAAATGCCTGAAAAAACAAAACAAAATGCAATACACTTCAGAACAAAATTCCTACGTTAAATTGCTAGTGTGAGGGCCAGCAAGCTAGCTCAGCAGACTAAAGTGCCTGCTTAGGGAAGCACAGGGACCTGGGTTCGATCCCTGATGCCGTATGCCATGTTGGCCCTGCCAACGGGTGTTCTGAGCCCTCCACCAAGTCTGGACGTGGTGTTGCACACCTGTAATTCTAGTGCTGGGAAGGCTGAAAACTGGAGGATCTCTACAAGTCTGAGCTGCATGGTGAGATCCTGTGCCAAATACATAAATTTAAAAAATTAAAAAAATAATCCTCGATATGTGTGTGTGACAGAAGGGGAAAAATACATTCTATAGTACATTGTATAGTGATTTTGAGACTTGCACCTTTTGAAAGTTTTTTTCATTTTTCTAAATGCTTTTCTTTAGCACTTTTTCTCATTATGACCATTTTTTACACTGGAAAAGTTAAATATAAAGGTTAACTAAGTTTTTGCAAATTACTATCTAAACTGAGAATTTAAAATTAGCTTTTTCCTTAAGCATATATAGTTTTAGCTCGTGCGTGCGTGCTTGCTTGCTTGCTTCAATAGGGTCTCATTATGTGGTCCAGACTAACAGTGATCCTTGTCTCTCATCCTGCCCAGCACTGGGATTACAAATGTGGGGATCAAACTTGGGTCCTTGCACTTGCCAGGCAGGTGCTTAGACCATTGAGCTATCTCCCCAGCCTCTTTAGCTCTTTTATGTAAATATTTTTTTTTTTTTTTTTTTTTTGTCTTTTTGAGACAGGGTCTCACTATGCAGTTGAGGCTGGCCTTGAGCTCACTTTTGTAGCCCAGGCTGGTCTCGAACTCACACCGATCCTCCTGCCTCAGCCTCCCGAGTGCTGGGATTACAGGCGTGCGCCACCACGCCCGGCTCCTACTTTTATGTAAATATTTTATTGAAAGATTTCTGGCAACATAGTTTACTATTGTGACTGGTTTAGTACTGTTTGAGGACATTAAAGAACCCTCTCCTAATATCTACAATATTGTTATATGATTAAAATCAAATCTTACTGGGTGTGGTGGTGCACACCTGTAATCTCAGCCATGTGGGAGGGATCCACACATTCAAGGCCAGCCTGGACTACATAGTGATTATAGGGCCAATTTGGACTATATAATGAAGCCCTATCTCAAAACAAACAAACATCAAATCTTTTTCATTTGAATAAAAATGTGGAAAGTTGGAGTAGTCACTTTAGGGTAAAGACTTCATTGACAGTAGCATTAGGTAGTTATTGGATGATGAAATGATTGAGTAATCAGTAAAATTTGTTGCTGTATAATGTAACATACTGGTTAGCAAATATCTAAAAATGTATTATTGACTATACAGCACTTTTTAAAAACTGGTTATGTTTTATGAAGAATGTCACTATGTCATATTCTTATTTATAAAGAGGAATAAACAATCCAAATAATAAGTGAAGTCAAGCTGAAGCAACTTGTTAAACAATTTAGAATAAAACACCACTCCCCCTTTCTAGTGTGATACTTTGAAGGCAGCTGCTTCAGATAAACTCTGGAGCCCCAGATGGTGGTTGCCTAATCCTCATGAGAATTCATGTCCTGGAAGCAGCTCTTATCTCTCCAGACCTGACATTGTCTGTGAGCTTTTGCTAAGGAGCAAATAATATAAACATGCTATGCATGAGTTTCACTTCTTGAATGTGTCAAAGACACGAGAAGTTATAGCAAAGCACAATAAGCCAGACTTTACGTTATTGAAAGTGGTGTTATTTAAAGCACTTGATGCAAGCTTGTGATGAGTAATGGTGTGTAATTTGGAGGAAAAGCACATTTGTTTAGAAACAAAAATGCCCCTTCCCAGTATTATGAATTCAGAGATGTTGTTTTGTGATTAAATATTCAGTGCCTGAAAGAATTTGCTATTAGAAAGTTGCTCTGATACAACAATTTAAAAGTTTGTCCTGTAAATAAATATTCTGGCTTTTACTCACTCAGTTGTGTTTTCTCTTTGGAAAGTCAAAACAATTTCACTATACTAGGCTTAATGTTTTGTTCAACAGTTTCTAGAAATTCGATCTGTGAGATCTGAGTCAGTGACAAGTATAAATTTTTGTGTCTTTAGTATATCAGCCAAATTTTCTGAAATTGGGTTATAGAGACCTTACTCTAGGTAGTATCTTATTTAAGATAAATATAAAGGTTAAGTCAGTTTTAGTAGTTTTCTGCTTAAACTAAGATTTTTTTTTTAAAGGAAGGGTCTACAGGGTGTTCTGGGTCACCATGCTCAGTCTCAGTTCCCCTCTCAGTATGCCCTAGGGGTGGGACCCCCCACAACAGATCCAGGATTGAAACCCTGGCCCCTGCACCTGCTTTCAGGCACTTTAATATGCTGAGCAATTTGTCTGGCCCTTAAACTGAAGATTTAAAATTAGCTTTTTCCTCTAGCGTACACATTTTTAGCTCTTTTATATAAATATTTCATTGAAAGATTTCTGGCTAACATAGTTTAGTATTGTGATTGGTTTAGTGCTGTTTGAGGACATTAAAAATGTCCCAATATTTACAATATTGTTACATGATTAAAATCAAATGTTACTGGGTGTAGTGGTGCATGCTTGTAATCCCAGCACTTGGAAAACTGAGGCAGGATGATTACCAAATGTTCAAGCTATAAAAGTAGGAATATTGGCACTGTACCATGGATAATTGGCAAATCACTAATTACTTAAAGGAGACCACTCCCCCTTTTTATAAAATTATAAAAATTGTAATCAAGTGAGAAACTATACTCTTTTTCCATCATAATGCCTAAACCTATCTTTCAAGTCTCCTGTGTTCTTCCTCTAAATATTCTGTTCTTCAGACCTCCTCCTAGTTCTGGAATCTGTGGTGCCTGTTTCTATCTTCATACCATTCCTGATTTTATTTTATCTCCCTAGAGTTCTTCCTAACAGAAGCTTTTTTGTCATTTTATGTGACCTAGCTTACATACCTCTTCAGTGAAGCCTACCAGAATGCTTTTTGTTGCTCCCAAAATGTTACAGACAGAATAACATTTCTGTAGATTTCATTCTGCCTCAAAAACTTAACCTATACATGTACCTATATATGTATCTGTGTCTGTATGAGTATTTATGTTTGTATCTCTGTAATTGCATTTCATATTGCACCCAGTGTATCAGCCAAGTGGTCTATGTCTTTTGTCTGATGCACGTTTTATTTATTTATTTGTTTGTTTGTTTGTTTATTTATTTATTTATGGTCCTGGGGATTGAACTTGGGACCTTGTGTTTGCCAGGCAGATGCTTATACCACTGAACTATCTCCCCAGATCCAGTCTGATACACTTTTATTTTGTTTTGTTTTGTTTTTGGAGAACCGGGTTCGAACTCGCAACCTTGCACTTGCGTCAGGCACTTGTGCCACAGAGCTATCTCCCTGGTCCCTGAGGCACATTTAATACTGTCCTTCTCATTTAATACTGTCCTTCTAGTTAATGACAGGTTATTGCTTACTCCTCTGAGCCTGTTTGGTAGTCCTTCCTTGCCCTGAGATACCTACGTCAGTCCATTTTAATTTTTCTTACTTGTTAAGATCTTCTCTTTTCTATGTAAATCATGTCATCTCCACAAGACTCCTGCATTTCTAGTTACTCAGAAATCAATTTGCTTTTCTTTCATAGCACTTTTGGATACATATTATGCGTAAGATGTTAGAATATAAAAGCTAAGTTAGAGCCGGGAAATTAGCTCAGTGGCAAGAGCAAGTTCGTGAGTTTGGTCCCTCATACAAAGAAAACAAGCTAAGTCAGAAAAAATATGCTGATCCTTAAAGATACATAGTTCTAGACAGAATGACTACAACATAAAGTAAAAAGTATTAGGTGCCATTAAGAAAAATAATTTAGCTGGGGATTTTCTCTACTTGGTATACTTATGGAAAGTGTATGTTAAGTACCTGTGTTTGCTTCCCTGTTCATTTGGAAGATCCTGGTGATAAACCCAGCCTTTTCAAACTTCTGTATCCTGTGTAGTGTCTAGCACACAACCTTAAGGAGGACATAGAGAAGATGATTCACTGGAAAGATTAATAGCAATTGAGTTAAAACCTTGGGCTTGTGTTACATAGGGCAGATGATGAAGTGAAAGAAGAGGCATCAAAGACTTGGGTTTATGATAAATTTTTTTACACTGAATTACTTGAGGATTGACTTTCATAATGTTTGTCACATTTTCTTTTGTGAAATTCATTTGCCTACTGTGTGCTGGAGTAGCCTGAAACCAAACGCTCACCATCAGTATCCTTTACCCATGGAATTCATTTTCTGTTCTTCCTATTTCTGCCACATGTGCCATACCCTCCTTACCACCCACAATGTTTTTGGGGAGGATTCTGTTTCCTTCAGTAATTAAAAGGCCAGTGAAAACATGCCCCAGATGGTGAAGTTCTTTATCATGATCTCTTACCACTTTGTGTTCCTATTTAAAAGACCAAACAAAAAGCAAAACAAAGACATGCTGCTGGTTTGTAACCAGCTGGCTCTCATTCCTCTTACAATTTCTGCTGTTCTCACATTCTTAATTTTTTTTTACTGTATTTCATTTTCTTTCAAATATGTACTCTTTTGATTGGATTATTCTTTTATTTTTGCTTTCTCTTTTAAAAATATGAAGCTGTCCATTGGTTACTTTACCAATTTTTACAGTAAGGTAGACAGTATACCGTTGGATAACGTTCTGATTACTACAGTTATTTTCCTTGCTTCTGCTGGAGCAGTGATCCAGATACTCAAAGGTTGAACCTATATATAAGAGGAAGCTGAAGTAAAGAAAAAACATTAGGTCAATAATTTACATTGCAAAAATCTGTTCACCCATTTGTGATAGCAAGTCATAAGTTTCCAACATTTCTAACCATTTGATTAGGTTTCCATGAGTCAAATATTAGACATTTCCCAAGTCATGGCCTTTTAGTACACAGATTGTAAGAAAGGAGTGAATACTATTAGACTTTAAATGGCTACTTGACACCTCTTGCTTAGCTAATTAAAACAGACAAGATGTTTTCTACTAGTTTCCTGTCTGAGTGGGGAAGCTGTTGGTAGTGATAACTTTTCTTTCAGAAACTTCACAAATAAACTGTTGTACATATGTGACTAAAGCTACAGGCCTGGATTCTGATGTGGCTGTTTTTAAACTGCAGAATCATGTATTTAATATGATAGATTATGGCTTCAGAAAAATTCTTAATGTAACTAAAAGTGAGTTGTTTCTTAGGTTCCAAAGATACTCAGAAGAAACAAGGGCTTATTGCCCATTGTTTTTGTTTGGGTGAATGTTTAAAAAAGAAAAATTACTTACATAAGTATAGGGGCCCAGCAGGATGGCTCAGTGGTCTAAAGTGCCTGCTTAGGAAAGCTTAGGTGGCTTCAGGGACCACGGTTCCATCCCTGGCACTGCATGCTGTGCCAGCCCTGCCCTCAGGGCAGGCTGAGCTGGCTATAAAAAAAAAAAAAAATAGCAGTATATACAGATCCCCCCCCCAAAAAAAAAAAAAAAAAATATATATATATATATATATATATATATATATATACATATATAGAGAGAGGAAGGGAGGGAAAGAGGCAGAGGGAGAGGTTCCAGAATGATATGCATATGAGTTTAAAAGCAAGGTTTTGTTGAGTAATGACTAGAAAATTTTTCTAGATCTGGAAAAATAAAGGAAATGTATCATGATATCAAATGCTCTTTTCTGGTAAAGGAAGCAACTACAGAAAACCAATGCTAGTGGTTGAGAAAACATAATGAGAAAATCCAAATAGTTTTCCCAGTATGAGGAAGGCATTGCTGATGTGCGGCTGTGAGTCCTGTGCAATACTAATCTTTCTTAGAAGCCTTAGAAGTGAGGATAGAAGCAGGAACCAATTCAGAAGGAGTGAATGAAGAGTTGAATAAGAAATTGGAGGGCATTTACAGTTATTCATAAATTATGCCTTGTGGAAAGTAGAGGTAGACATATAATTGAGGAACAAGAGATACATTCAAGTAAGCCAGAAGTACGGGCCATTGAGAGATTTTCTGCTTGAATATACTACCCTTTTTCCTTCTGAGATTTGTTCAGCATCACATTCTGTTGTTTAGAAATTTTTTTTAACTGCTCATTTAGGATATGCAAACATAGTGCGACTTCAGGGCCTACTCAGACCTTGTTTGAATTAATCAGATTGTTACTAGGAATTTAATTTTGGGGAAAATGAATGGGAAGAACAACACAGAAAAGGCAAGAAAGCTGTTTTGGGCAAAAGAAATTATGTATAGAAAAGTATCATTGAATTCTTTTGTAACTCTAGTAGTGAGTTCATTGAATTTTTTAGCTAAATGAGGTGAATAGCTGACTTAATTTCTATATTTTATAACTGGAAAAAAATTATCCAGAGATTGACTTGTCAGGTTTTACAGTCAGTTCTGTCCATTGTTCTCTTTATACCACCATATTATTTTTGTATTCCCTAGCTGTTCTTGGACTTCAAGGTTGGAAGGAAAGAGAAAAAGAGACAAAATGTAGTATGTATGTATGTATCTTCCTGTGTCTTTGTAGTTAGCACATTATAATATTCTAGATTTCTGTATTTAAAGAACATCCCGTGTGAATGACAGGATCTGTTGAATTGCCAAAAAAAGAAAATAAAAATATTAGACCTTTATTAAAGAGAATAATAACAAGTATATGTAAAAGTCTTTCTGTGTCATTTATGTTCATCAAAAACACAACTATTGAGACAGTTTTGTCTAGAAAATCTAAGTGAGTAAAGGGAAACTGAAACTGATTGGAGAATCAAATAGTCCTTCATTTAAAAAGTTGCATGTGTTTCAATCAGCAGGGCCCAATGACATGCATCATAGAGCACTTAAAGATTTGGCAGATATCATCACAGAGGCACTAGCAAATTACCATGTACAAGAGGTGAAAAGAGCAGAGTAATGATAGTGCTTCTAAGTCACCACTTTTGTTAGTCTAGTGCTCTTCACCACCTCTCCCTAAAGCTGTAGAAACAAAGGCACTATACAAAACTCACATTATTTGCATTGCATTGCCCTTTGAAAACACCATTTATCCAGCAATATCCCATTTACCCTTATCATTTTCCCAATTTATGCATTCTAAATATAAATCCAGGATGGAGTTTAAGAGCTTGTATAATGTTGGTGGAAAACAGGAAGAAGAAATACAATTCCCATTCACAAAAGCTCTAGAATGCCAGTTTTCTTTTTTTTTTTTTTTTTTTTTTTTTAAAAATTTTTTTTTTTTTTTTTTTTTTTTTTTTTTTTTTTTTTTTTTTTTTTTAAGAATTATTTATTTATTTATTTATGTTTTTCTTGTTTCATAACCTTTATTTGCTTATTCACTCATTTTTATGGCTGGCTCAGCCCGCGCCCTGACGGCAGGGCTGGCGCAGCATGTGGTGCCAGGGATAGAACCGTGGTCCCTGAAGCCGCCCAAGCTTTCCCAAGCAGGCGCTTTAGACCACTGAGCCATCCCGCTGGGCCCCAAGAATGCCAGTTTTCATAGTATTTGTATTTGATCTCTGAACATCCCAGAATGTCTCAAAAGATAAAATTAGCTTAATGTGTTACACAAAAAGTTTATATTCTGTGGATTTAGTGTTACTAACCTAGTCTTCCTTTATTTATTTCCTGTACTTTGCCTGCTTCCACGTTTGGGAGAAGTGAAGGTAGGGTGTGTATGCAATAAGGCAATTGCAAGTAAGTTGAAGAATAAAAATATCAGTTCAAGTTTCCTTGCCTATGAAACTGGAATAAAATGACTGCTGGAGTAAGTTAAACATTAAATTTAGCTCTCAACTTTGGCAGCTAGGCAAAGGGAAATGTAGTGGCTTACATGTTTTGTTTTGTTGCTTAACTTTTAAAAACACACCTTTTACCTTATGTCATGATTATTTTTGCATACATTGTGTTATGTCTATAAACTATTAGGAACAGGTAGATCCATGTTTCTCTCCATCATAGTTTAGCACAAATAAGCAAATGGTGAAATATTTTCTTTGAGGAACATAACTTTGGTCTAGAAATCTGAGAGAAAATTTGTCATTTGGATTCTTAGGACAGAAACACTAAGTATGAGCAACTATTTCTGCCAAGGTTTTATAAGCAGTTCTTTATATAGTTCTTTTATTAAAGCGAGAAAACTCACAGGAGATAACCAGAAAAAGGAAGTAGCATCTTAAACAAGTCATAAGCTTTGCTGCCAGATAGATCTAGGTGTAGACCCAGCTCTATTTTGGATCTTGGGTAATCTTGCTGAGATTTAATTTTCTTAGTTGTAAAATAGGCTAATAGTACTTTTCTCAGTGGAATTTCATTTTGTAAATATCTGGGTAATTGTTCAATACTTTCTTTCCAGACAATATAATATTTGAACTGAATATGAGTTTTTCAGGTAAACAGATTAGATTTTGCTGTTTGATCATGAGCAAATTGTTTTAGAACTGGAAGCTTGGTTTCCTTATTTACAAAGTAATAGTAGTAATATTGGAATAACTGGTAAAGACTACAATTGAGCACTTTGTTATTACTAAGTTCTTATAGTCATTAATGATACTGTAATAAAGTATTTTATTAATAACTATATTTGGTCTAAGTGCATTAATTAAAAATTAGATTATGATATATTAGTCAGCAATTGGTGACAGAGCAAGACCCAAGTATCTTTAGGTTGCTGATACTTCTGTTGATATTTAATCTCTTACAAAGCAGTCATTAACTAGGGATTTAGCTCAGTGATACAGCCATAGGTTTGATCCTCAGATCCCTATCTCCCCCGCACCCCACCCCTGTTGCAAAAAAAGAAAAAAAAAAAAATCACAGTCATTTCTTAGGAAACAAAAGACCTTATTGAAGACAACTAAATAAGTTTTTCTAAATGACTAGCCACAGGCCAGTGAGATAGCTCAGTGGTTTAAAGCACCTGCTTAGGCAACCACAGAGACCACGGTTCAATTCCTGGCACCACATGCTGCACCACCTCCACCCCCAGAGCAGGCTGAGCCAGCCAGAACATACATACATACATACATACATACATACATACATACAAATAGACCAGCTACATGCATAGATAGAATTTTGTATCATGGTAGGGAACATAACTTGTTTAATACTCAGAATATTGTGACATTGTATCCATTGTACCAGTACACATTTTACATTCACAGAACCATATTCATATTTGTTTATATCATACAGGTGTCTTTTTGCTTGTTTGCTTTTGCTACTCTCTCATCATTAGTCCATACCTAAACATTCGTTTATGTCATGCACTTACTTTAAGGATCTGTTTTAAAAATGGGACCATATTATAAATACTAAAACTATAACATAATATACTTTAACGGCTTTTAAGTGCATATTGTGCTACAGCTTAGATGTATCATAGTTTATTCAGTTACTCTTCTGTCCATGCTTGTAAGCTTAAGCTCACTTCAAAAGATAATAATTTTAGCATAGCTCTTTCTAAAGTGCACTGCCTATACCTATCTTATTTATCAAATCATTATATCCTTACTTTTCCTTTTTATTGTGTTAAAATATACATTATACACAGTTTACCATTTAGCTATTTTTTAAGAGTATATGTCATTTACTAATAATAAGTACACCCACATTATTGTATAGCTATCACTATAGTTGATCTCCAGATGTTTTTTATAATCCCATTCTGAAATTGTAACTGTAATCAGTGACTAATAACCACTGTTATGCCACCTCTCTGTATTTGACTATTCAAGGTATCTCATACAAATAGAATTATATAGTGTATATCCTTTGTGTCAGTAATACTGATTTTCTTTGATTTATATTTTATCTGGCAATTCTTTGTTAAAAGATGGATTTCATGTACAGGATAAAAGGAACTGCAGTAAAGAGATCTCTGAACTACAGATAAAGTATAGGGGAAGGGAACAATTCTTTAACTCTTGCTAAAAGTCTGTTTTTTGGTGAGCCAGTGTGGCAGTCTTGTCCCCCTACTGTCCAGTTCATTTTGCTTACTGTACTCAGTCTCCCATGTTAGATGGGATCAGATGGCTTAAATTAGGCATTTTGCTGCCCTAGGTGAGTTAGACTCTTAACATTCTAGCAGGTCTTGTGAAGTAGTTTCTTCTGGTAGTAGACAGTGTTAAGAGCAGAATGTTTTGGCTTATTTCATAATGGTTCCTTTTCATCTCTTATGGGAGGCATGAGGACATTTTTTCTGATACTTACTATGATGACCTGCTAGAGTTCCTGGAGGTAAAGTTCCCAAATGTATAGGAACTACTTACAATTGGATCCCCCTGCAATTTTTAAAACCTTGAGCCAGATGTGGTGGCACACGTCTGTAATCCCAGCAGTTGGGAGGCTGAGGCAGGAGGATCAGTGCGAGTTTGAGACCAGCTTGGGCTACAAAAGTGAGCTCAAGGCCAGCCTGAACTGCATAGCGAGACCCTGTCTCAAAAAGACAAAAAAAAAAAAAAAAAAAAAAAAAATTATTCCTGTTATTTTTAAATGAATGATTTGGTGTTCCTCGTGCATTTTCTCTTCACTGCATCTTGTGATTTATCTTTTAAAACAATCTTTTGGCTTTCTTTTTCTAGCCCTTTCTCACTTCCAACCTTTCTTGGACACTTGGATAAAAAAGAATGGCCAGAGCAAGAATAGAAGTAGTGCTTGCTTAGGGAAGCTCAGGGGCCAGGGTTCGGTTCCCAGCCCCACCTGCCTGCCATGCCAGCCCTGCTCTCCAGTGCACTGAGCTGGCGATAGAGTCTGGGCGTAGTGGTGCGTGCCTGTAATCCCAGCACTTGGGAGGTCAGTAGTGAGACCCTGTACAAAAAAAAAAAAAAAAGACAAGAATAGAAGTAGCAATGTATGGGGCTGGGGAAATAGCTCGGTAGAATAAGCGCTTGCCTGGCAAGTGCAACAATCTGAGTTCAATCACCAGTCACACACACACACACACACACACACACACACACACACACACACACACAAAGCAATGTAGAAGGCAGAGATTAATAAATGGGGAAATAGAAATGTCATAGATTGTACTGATATCTAGGTATCTGTTAACAATAGTATTAGTTATCTTGAAATTTTTAAAGGGGAGGCTTAGAGTGAAAAGGCACTTGGTTTTACTGTTTCTTGGCTTTCTGGATTATTGTTATGGCCATTTCCTTTCCTGCCAGTTTCATTGTGTTCCCTCTGGTGGCTGGTTCTCATTTCTCTGGTTTCATTTTTGTCACAAAGTGTGTTACATATGTACACTTTATCCCTGAACACTGAGAGAGTACTTGTCAAATTGACAGTTGGTGTGACTACTGTCTGCCACTTGACATAGAAAGCGACACCTACAAATCTGCATTTGCAGCTCTGGACCTTCAGGAAATTCATGTGAAAAGCTGTAGTTTATCAAGTAAAAATAAAGTTATCCATGAACATTAGAATTTATACTATTAAAATGTGCCATTTCTTCTACCTGTATTTCCCCGATATATTGTCTAAGCTATTCTGATACCATATATTTTTCTTATAAGTAAAAAAATATAGAAAATATTAAGAACTAGGAGGGCTGGTATCTAATAATGAATAAGGTATATTTCATTCAGTTGTTCTGTACTTCACATCATTGGTCTCCTTCCTGTTTAGACACCTATAGTAGTTCCCTAATATCTACTAAATGTACTTCTATGGCCAACATTTAAAGCAATTCATTATATGCCTCCCAACTTATTTTTTGAAACATCTTATCATATTCTCCTTCTCATATTCCCTCTACTTCTAGTCCACTGATTTTCAAACAGTTTTTCATAGGCTACTAAGGATTCTTTTGGAGAGGTGATGATCAGCTATCTAGAGGTTGTGTCCTTTATTTCTTCAGCCAGAGCCCTTACGCTTTAATCTCTTACACATGTCTTATTTTCAAATAATATTCTGTAACTGAAAGATATTTGAAAATTACTCCACTGGGCTGCTCAGATTGTTAGTCTTGTGTGTCACTATGTCTTTCTATCTCCTTTGCTTATATCCCCATTTACATACATTCCCTAAAACATATTACATTTTCTTCTGGCATTTTCTCTCTAATTCCATTCTGAAGGAGAATGCTGGTCCCTTAGTCAATGAGATAGCAAATTTTACTGATTGTTTGAATGGTATGACAGTTTTAAACCATTTGTTTCTAAAGAACTTTTGGTAAGTCTGGGAATTAACTTATTTTACATGGCCAAAATCCAGGGGTTAATATATACTTAGTTATGACCCTGTGTACATGTAAGACAATGAAATAGCTCTGGTTGGTAGAAATATAAACTTTTAAGTTTAGAATAAAAATTTTAAATGATTGTGTGCTTCTAAAATGTCGACTGGGGGAATAGAGATAAAAGTCAGTGGCACAGTGTATGCCTTGCAAGCATGAGGTCCTGATCTTAATTCCTGCTACACACACAAAAAAAATGGATTAGGATTAGTAAGAGAGTATGATTCAGCACATATAAAATTATTTAACCTATAATGTTTTGTTTTATGTTAATATATGAGAGAAGATTGAAAAACATAATTAAAATTTTTTAAATTATTATAGTAAAAGATGCATTGTTGTCAGTGCCTTTTAGAATATTCTTCCTTACTCTCAACACTTATGCTATAGTTCTTGGCAGTTTCTGAAGCAGTTTTGGAAGTCCTCTTTCATAAGCATCTTTACTTGTGCTGTTGTGGCTGCCTGTATGTCCTGAATCAGTTGAAAACATTTACCTTTTCTGGTCATTTTAGTTTTGGGGAAGAGTCTGTCAGATGCTGGTGAATGACGTAGTAAGGACATACTCGCTAGTATTTTTATAAGCCTGCTTTTCTGTTGAATTGCACTCAGAAATGGTATTCACCATAGTTGTAATCACACCTTGTAAAATATGAAAGAGGATTTCTAGAACTACTGCATCAACTGGCAAGAAAGATGGGCTACACTATACTCAAAGCAAGGGGCACTTTTTTGAGGGGAATTCATGGTAATGTGTCTCTTATTGTAATTAAAAAATGTATGTTCACTGTATATTTTTATCATACCCCATAACTATATGAAGCCAAGAGGACATTTTTATTTTAACTTTTATGAAAGAGTTTTATTCATCCCAACACTTCTTTTTCTTCCTTAGCTTTTTAACAGAATGGTGCCTTAGGAATTTCTTTTTTTTTGGAGGGGGGAGGTTGTTTACTACATTGAGACAGGGTCTCACTGCAGTTTAGGCTGGCCTCAGACTCACGGCTGTCTTCTTGCTTCAGCTTTCTGAGTGCCAGGATTATAGATGTGCACCACCATGCCTGGCAGGAATTTATTTTCATATTAATTACTTGAAAAGTTTTATATGTATTACACAGTTTATTAAAGAATACATAATATTTAAAAGAACACATGGCATTTCCTTGTAATGTTAGTCATAAATACTTGGTTCTCTGAAAATGCCTTCACACTAGAAACATTTCCTTTAGATTTACATAGTAGAGTAGTGTTATGTTTCATAATAAGTTTTCTTATTTCACATACTTTTTATGCTTTAGTTTTCCTGTCTTATAAATAGAATGTTAATGATATAATATTTTATATTTCACATTTTTCACATTGGAGTGTTAATAAGTAAATATTACTAGGTAATTTTTGATGACTAGGAGTGCTGCTAAACATTCTATAGCATTGGGGCTGGTGAGATAGCTCAGTAGAATAAGTACTTGTCTGGCAAGAGCAAGGGCCTGAGTTCAATCCCTAAGTTCTGCAAAAAAACCCATAAAACCCCACATTCTATAGTATATAGATAGGATATATTATATAGTAAACTATACCCTACAATAATTTTTAGTGCCTAAGGAATTATGGTGCCTAGATTAAGAAAATATGAGCCAAAGACAAATATCACTTTTTTGTCTTATGTAGAATTTATTTATTTTACTTAGAAATATTTTTATTCTTCTGTACAGGTGTACAAAGTTAGCCATTATCCTAATTGGTGCACTTTTTTTGAAAATTTAGTAAATGATATTTCTTTTAAAATGAGTTTTCTTAAAAGAAAATTGTAATTGTGAAATTTGTGTGTGCGTGAGTGTACGCGTGCATGTGTGTGCATGTGTGTGTGCGTGCGTGCGTGCGTGTGTGTGTGTGTGTGTGTGTGTGTGTACTATCTGCATCACTGGGATAAAGTTAAAATTTGAAGGTTTTAGTAAATATGCCCATCACGAACAGACTGTTAAGGACCTGGTATTAGCATAATGCTTCTTAGCTTTACTTCAGGGTCCCTTTCTAACAGAGAAGATCAGTTATCTTATTGGAAGTATTACTTCCAAGGACTACTTTTTTTTTTTTTTTTTTGTCTTTTTGAGACAGGGTCTTGCTATGCAGTTGAGGCTGGCCTTGAGCTCAGTTTTGTAGCCCAGGCTGATCTCGAACTCACACCAATCTTCCTGCCTCAGCCTCCCGAGTGCTGGGGTTACAGGCGTGAGCCACCACGCCCGGCTCCAAGGGCTACTTTTTAAGTGTTTTTGCTCCTTCCACTGTGTCCTTGTACTGTACATAAGGATGTCTTATGTATCTGTGTGTTAAATATACTAATGTTAATACCTTCTATATATTTCTTTGCCATTCTTCCTGCTTATATAAGGAACATTGAAATCGACCCACAAAGAAATAGTTTTGGGTCATTATATTTACATACTTCTCTGAAATGTATGTTTTTCACTTTTACATACAACATTTTTTGACTAATATAGATGTTGAATTTTCTTTTTAAAATAGCTATATATTTTATGGAATATGTGTAGGTTCTTTAGTTTATTATTCCATTAGATATTTATTTGGTTTCAATTTTTTGACACCTTTAAAGAATATTGGGGGCTGGCGAGATAGCTCAATGGACTAAAGCACCTGTTTAGGCAAATTTAGGCAAGTGTAAGGACTGCAGTTGTATACCTGTCACCATATGTAGTGTCAGCCCCACCCTAAGGGCAGTGCGGTCTGTTCTGGGGAGGCTGAAACCAGGATGATCACCATGAGTCCAGCCTACATAGTGAGACCATGGACCAACCAAATGCATTACCAAAAAAAAAAAAGGAATATTACATGTACATATATACTGTTTGTGTATGAATGTGTGACACTGGGGATTGAACCCAAAGGGCACTAAATTGTATTCTCAGTTTTTAAAAAAAAATTTTGTAAAAACTTTTAAGACAAGTTCCTGGTAAGTTGCCAAGACTTGCTTTGAATTTACTATCTTCTTGCTTCAACTTCTCAAATAGCGAAGATTAAGATGTATGCCACCATACCAGGCACATACATATTTCCATACTAAGTTTTTTTTCCTAGCAATAAAATTAGTAGCATTTAGTGCTAGTAGGGAATAATGAAGATAATCAAAATTGTTTGAGCTTGAACTTTTTTGTAACTCATATTTGGCTGTTACTTAATTTCAAACTGTGTGTTGACTTTAACTGTACCACAAAAGACCCTGTTTTCATACAGTTTTCAAAGTAAATGTCATTATTGCTTAGCATGGATTGACTAATGTCTTTGTTTAAAGGACATAGCAGCTGTTTTAACTAAAATGACAAAATTTAATCAAAAAATGGGGTATAAAAAGAAATGCTTAGAAATTTCTTAAGTAAGTATATTTTTAAAAAAATGTTAAAATGTTAGGACCAGCGAAATAGCTTAGTGGACTAAGTGCTTGTTCAGGCAAGTGCAGTGGCCAGGGTTCCATCCTTGACATGAAATGCCACACCAGCCCCACCCTCTGGACATGCTGAGCCAGTGATGGAGTCCAGGTATGGTGCCATGTGCCTGTAATCCCAGCACTGGGGCAGCTGAAAACAGGAGGATCACTATGAGTCCAGGCTATGGGCTCACTATGGTAAGACCCTGCACATACACAAAAAAAATATTAAAATTTTAAAAACCGATCATTCAAATCAAAACTACTGTTTGTCTTATTGATAAAGAAATCCTAGTACTGTCTGTAAACTTCTAATAAGCTATCTGATTCAGAATGCATTTTATTGTTGATAATGTTCATCTCATGATGATACACCTATAGATACTGTATAAATATTAGATCCATTAATCTTCAAGGCATACAGTATAATAGATATATGGTGTATATGGATTCAGGCCATGCTATTGTTGATAAGTCATACATATACACCAGATTTTTGACTCGCAGATCTCCTTTCTCTGTTGTGTAAACTTCATGGTTCTTAAAGTTTTTGAGTGCTATACTATTGTGGCTTTTTATCTTGCACATTCTTTTATGAATGATATCTTTAGATTTGTATTTCCCCAAGTCAGTGCAGAACAGATCTGTGACATTGAAAAACCAGATGGGAGATGAAAAACATTTTCACTCAAAATTTTTAGGTCTTGACCTAGTATTTGGTAAATAAATAAATGACATTATGGTAAATTCTACTTGACGGCACATTTTTAATTTTCAGAACACAGACATTTTCAGGCTACTGAATGAAGGCTAATTACCTCAAGATCAGAACAAAATAACTTCTCATTTTGAAAGATAAATAGCAAAGAAAAGGTGCAGATTAATGATGCTGTTTTTCTTTCTTTTTTTTTTTTTTTCTTTTGTCTTTTTGAGACAGGGTCTCACTGTGCAGTTCAGGCTGGCCTTGAACTCACTTTTGTAGCCCAGGCTGGTCTCAAACTCGCACTGATCCTCCTGCCTGAGCCTCCTGAGTGCTGGGATTACAGGTGTGCTCCACCATGCCCTGCTGATGCTGTTTTTCTTAAAGGAAAAAATTTTTATCTTTATCCAGATTTATTCAAACCTCTGCATGTGAGTGAGCATATGTGTATGCACGCATTTCTGTGTGTGTGTGTGTGTGTGTGTGTGTGTGTGTGTGTGTGTGTGTTCATTAACTAAGAAAATTATTTTCTGCCATATTTTGTAAGGAACCATTTATTCTCAGTTTTGCCTCTCCAAAGTACTTAAAACCCCAATGTGGAAAAGCTCTAAACTTAAATTATCTAGTAGTTTAACATAAAATCATACTGAAGCACATATTAATATATTTGAGTACACTAAGACTAGAGTATGAATTATCTAGTAGTTAGCAATGCTCTTTAATCCTTATATTGCTACATTATACATATGTTGAAACATTTTCACAGATTTATAACAAAGGAACAGTGTTTATTTGATAAATGAGCTGTGCAACTTGAAACTTCTAGAACTTTGAAAAATGTAATGACATGTTAACCCTTTTAATTGATATTGTATCTTTTAGAATTTATTCAATATATTATTATCTTAACTAAGAATATAATTTTTGATCTATGTTTTTTAAGTTATGTGACATTTCTCTGATAAATGTATGAATAGAATTAGTTATCTCTATGCTCTTCTACTACCACAGAATTGTTGCTTAACCTCTGGTGTTCAGAGGACTTTTTCATAATTAGGTTTGATAATTCTGTACAATAACTGTTGGAGCTGTGTAGTTACTGAAAACAAGTTAAACATATAGAAGGTACTATTTTTCTCCACATTAGCAATAGTGAAGTCCTATTTCAAAACATAGTTACATGTTAGTTAGTTACACGAAGGTTGAATTATCACTCTGTGAAGCTAATAGCACGCTGAGGCAGTTGGATGAAGGAATATTTATAATGTAATCTTAGAAATTAGGATTCAGAAAAATAAAAAATATTTTGTAGATTAAAGCTCTCTGTATGTTATATTAAATTTTAATAACATTGATATTCTGCTTGCTTTTTAAAACCTTTTATTACAAACAGTTATGAATATGAACATCTCATTTGACTACTGATGAACAGAGGGGAAAATCTAAATTAAAACTTTAAATACCACTATTTAATTACCCAAATGGCTTTGACTGTCTTAAAGAGTGCCTGGGATTATTCTGTTTTTCAATTTGTTTTAATGCTTCCTTGGTAAAAGCTGATGGATTCCCAGGCCCATTGCTGTCACTGATGAACTATATAAAGATAAATGACATTATGGTAAATTCCACTTAATGACACATTTTTAATTTTCAGAACACAGACATTTTCAGGCTACTGAATGAAGGCTAATTACCTCAAGATCAGAACAAAATAACTCCTCATTTCGAAAGATAATAGAAAAGAAATGTTGCAGATTAATGATGCTATTTATCTTTAAAGGAAAAAATTTTTATCTTTATCCAGATAACATAGCTCCCTGAGGAGCATGGTTATAAAATGAATCTGAAGTCGCAACTTAATAGGTTATTAAAATTGCAAGTGCAGGCTCTCCTTTAGTCTTTCCATAAATTTAAATTGAAGGTCTGCTGTATTCAAAAAGGAGCAGCTTGTTTATGAGGCCAGTGGGAGCAACATACTTTACTGACAAAAGATACACTTAACCTCATTCTCATATCTTGTTTATTTCTCCGAATGAAGCTCAACTATTTGAAAAAGTATATTGAAATTTTGTTACCAGTCTAATAGATACCTAATGGAAGGACACACTTGCACTACATGCTGAGTGCTTTTATAAATATGTGAGAATCAGTTTATCTGATTTAATTATATGTGTATTTATTATATGTATTTAATATACATATTTAATTATATGTGTATATATGTATTTTATAAACATTTTAATTTTGTTACCTAAGAGGAAAATACCTTAGCCTATAAGGTAGTGATTTTCTGGTCCCAGAATTTATGTAGTAAGCCGGACGTGGTGGCACATGCCTGTAATCCCAGCATTTGGGAGGGTGAGGCAGGAGAATTGGTGCGAGTTTGAGACCAGCCTGGGCTATAGAAGTGAGTTCAAGGCCAGCCTGAACTGCATAGCAATACCCTATCTTAAAAAAGACAACAAAAAAAAGAATTTATGTAGTAATTGTTAAATAAATCATTAATTACAGTTAAAGGATTAGCAGTAACCCTTTTGCTACACTTCCCCACAAATAACAGTAGTGACTCATAGAATATTACTTGGTCATAGAGGTTTTAAACTGTTCTTCAAATCTAAACTTCTCTTCTGGTAAAATACTTATTATTTGTTTACCAATGAGGTCATAATAGAATTATCTATAATTTTCACTCTTGTGGATAGTACATGTTGCGTCTTTATATTGATCATATTTCTGAACAACAGAAAAATGTTTATGACCAGCATACATTGGAAATGTGTTTCTTGCATCATATAGAAGTTTTATTGAGTTATTGTGAAACATTACTTTTCCCCTTTGCAATTATATTTGCTCAAGATAGAAAGCCTGTTTAATCTCATAAGAAGAGGACATGATCGTCCTTTGGAAGTGAAATAAAAGCCTCTTTGTTTTTAAAATGTAACTTCTTTTAAGTAGTTTTGACTGGAATTCAGGGCTAACTTTAATAGAATAATTTTAAATTAATCTGAAATCGTGTAGTCATATTTACTAAAACTGAGGAAAAGTATATGAAATATAGTTGATTTACTATACAGATTTTCTTTAAAACAAAACTTTGCTTTTTTTCAGTGATTTGAATTGAGCCCAGAGCTTTGCACATGCTGGGCAGCTGCTTTACTACTGAGCTATTTAAGTAGTCCTTATCTCATTGTTCTTAGTTACTAGTACTTACGTTATCATTATTTATTTTAGATTTCCAACAATATCCTCTACCTTTTATTCTTTATTTACTGAAGGTGTATCTAACAGGGATGTAAGGTGAGAAATTAGTAAGAAGTCTGAAGCTTATGTTTTAAAAAAGTCAAACAATCCTAATATAAAAACAAAAATAAGTTTTTTTAATATCAGAATAATTTGCTTATGTAATGTTCTTATTTCACATTTCTGATGAAAATAATTGCAGAAGTAAAAAGATGTGTGTTTTGTGCATGTGAAAAATTTGAGTAATTCCTCATTTGTATTCTGTAAATCCACTTTCAGATATGGCAGGCAATGTGTACTAAACTTATGCGTTATTTCCTAGTGATTTGGGGGAGTTTTTAAAATTTACTTTACCTTAATCTTTTACAAAGTTATAAAAATGTTAGGAATTTAACCAACCCTTAATAAACTATAAAACTGTATAGTACTATAATATATATAGGATTATATAATGCATTTTCTATACTAGGTTATTATCTTTAAAGTGAAAATATAATTACTTAATAATTGCTGTTACATAATGCACACTTACATATTCTAGAGCTCTTGTAAGATTGTGTCTATGTCCTTATGGTGCTCAAGTATTGCTGTTTTAAATTTCCAACAATATCTTCCACATGTGCTTATTTATAATAAAAGATAAGTTTATTCTGAAGAGATGTCAAAGAAAATGTCAGGAGTTAATCAGATTTACACTTTAATGTCAAAAATAAATTTAGTATGGATATGAAATAATGTATGTCATTTTTTAATTGTGCACGTTTTCTTTTCTAGTGATGATCATCTTGAATGCATGTTGTTGGAAAATCTTTCCTTATACATTCTCAATAGTCAGATATATACTTTCAAAATTGTGGATTGTTTTAGTTTTGTTTGTCTTTATTTTTTGAGAGTCTCACTATATTGTTCAGGCTGGTGTTGGACTAACTGTGTAGGCTTTGCTAGTCTCAAACCCACAGCATTCCTTCTGATTCTCCTTCCTCAGCCTCTTGAGTGTTGGTATGCCAAACATATTCCAGTTTGTAATTTCAGCTTCAAAATTCTGTTTAAAAAGCAAATCATTGGTTCTTTAGACTAAATGCTCTTGTAGATCCTTTTTATAGATTTTTTTTTTTTTTCAGGATCAGGGTTCAAACTCACAACCTTGCACTTGCCAGACAGGCATTTGTGCCACAGAGCTATCTCCCTAGCCCCTAACAGATTCTGCTATTACACTTGAACAATAACCTATAAAAATTATGTGGAAAACAAATTTAAGATCATTCACTGGCTAATCTTTTCATGGCAAGGTTCACAACTCTTATACCTCCTTCACAACTCAGCTGTTTTAGGTTTGTTTGTGACAGGCAATGGATGGAGGTAAATATGAAGATTCTTACTATGCCAAAAGAAATATTGTGGATTTAAAGTTTTAAATCCATTCACAATTAATATTGAGGCCTTACTGCAATTTCCCAACAATACATTACTTTCCCACTCTATTCCTGATTTCCAAGTTTTTGTTGTTTTTTAGTGTATTTGGTACAGGGTCTTGCTATGTGGCTTGGGTTTTTAGTGATCCTCCTGTTTTTAGCCTCCTCAGCATGGGATTACGGGCATGTCCCCAGACTCGTGGCTGGCTCAGATGCTGGGGGGGGGGGGTGCTGGTGGGGCCTGTGGTCCTGGGGCTCGAACCTTGGTCCCTGAACTTGCCTAAGCAGACACTTAGTCTACTGAACTATCTTGCTGGCCCTTACCAAGTTATTTTAACTATTATGGTTTAATTGGTAGAACATACATTCTGGAATGAAAACCTAAATTTTAATTTTGACACTAAATTTAGTTTTGTCTGTCATAGTGCATAACTTATTCCTTTATGCATTTTTTTAGTGTGTAAAAATTAAGGGTTTAGATGTGTTTAAATTGTATTCTGTAGAGTTTAAGGAAAGGAAAGCAGTATAGCAAGAGGAAGGTAGATTTTCTCTATCCTCTACAGCTACCTCTCTCTCTCTCTCTCTCTCTCTCTCTCTCTCTCTCTCTCTCTCTCTCGTTTATGGAAGCAGATTTTTTCTTTCCTGAATAAGGACTCTTCTTAAGGTTTGGATGATAAAATATACTTCCTTTAAAACAAAAGCAGATCAAAAAATTTCTAAGCTATTTCAAGACTAGATCAGGACTGGCAGGCTATGGCTCATAGGCTATCTATCCCAATACCTGTTTATGTAAAGAATGCTTTATTGGTGGCAGATGCATATAATCCCAGTGCTTTGGGAGACCGAGGCTGAGGTGAGAGGATTACAGATTGGAGCCCAGCTCAGTTAACTTCCTGAGGCTCTGACTCAAGAAAGGGCTTGGTAGGTAGATCAGTGTGAAAGCCCTAGGTATAATTTCTAGTATTGAGGGGGGTTGCTTTATTGGAACAAAACCTGTTCATTTGTTTATGTATTGTTTGTGACTGCTGAGCTAATGGTTAAGATGGAGACTGTTAAGACAAGCAAAGCTCAAAGTATTTAGCTAGTACCTTGCAAAACAAATTTGCCAATTCTTGGATTAAGTACTCTAATCTTAAACCTGAAAAATAGTTCCTAGAGATGGTTTAATTTATGCTGTGTACTGTTCTTATCAGCCTACTGTACAATAATTCTTGGCTAATTCCTTTGTTTTAAAGCATTATTGAGAACTAGTCTTAATGAAACTATGGCCTTTTAGGGTCTGTGTTCCCTAGCACTCTTTGAAGAATACTTTGTTCGTGGGCTGGGGAAATAATGCATTAGAAATTGTGCTTGCCTGGCAAGTACAATGTCCTGAGTTCAGTCCCGGATACCACCAAAAAAAAAAACAAAACAAAACAAATATATTTTGTTCTTTTTATTTATCCTAAATGATATAAAAGGATATGCTGTTCATATTGTTTTGTACTCTCTGAATAATTGTGTAAGCAAGATTAATGTATCTAAGATGATTATCAGACATACTCTGGTAATTTTTCAGGTTGTATGGATCTAAAACAAATTTAATAGGAGGTCAGAGAAAGTGTGGTAAGAGTAATCTGCTAAGGTCTTTGTGTTTTAATGTTAGTTTTTGAAGAAATGTGAATTTAATTGGTATCTGAAGTCTAATGGGATTTTAAGATCTATCAAGAAAGTCAGGGACTAATGAATAAGAAAGGTATGGAGAAGGAAATGAATGTATACGTCCTAAAGATTACTGTGTTCATTGGAATACAAAATGAGATAATAGTAATAAGGAAGAAAACAAAAAAAAATTAAAACAAGAAAAAAGCAGATTATTATATGAAAGTTTATCATTGCATATGGAAGATACTTATAATCATGTTATGTTCCTGTTTCCTGATAAGGGATATTCTGCAGCGATATATTCTATAACCATTAAATGATTAATTTTACAAATATTTGATAGAAAGTTGTTATATATTAGGTTTAAAATGCAAATAGTAAAACCTAATGAACTTAACTTTCACTTTTTAAACATTTATGGGGGACCATGGTGGTCGCTCAGCAGCATAAGCACCTCATCTGGCAAGCTCAAGGTCCTGAGTTCGATCCTAGATACCAAAAATAAATAAACATTTATGTATGAATAAAATGACTGAATATATTAAAAGCTGGGATTGTTATCTTTGGATGATAGGGTTAAGAGGTTTTTTTTTTTTTTTAATTTTATTTTATTTTTTCTTGTTTCAGAACCTTTGCTTGTTTGTTTATTTCTTTTTATGGCCGGCTCAGCCCACCCTGAGGGCAGGGCTGGCGCAGCATGTGGTGCCGGGGATCGAACTGCGGTCCCTGAAGCTGCCCAAGCTTTCCCAGGCAGGGGCTTTAGACCATTGAGCCATCCCGCTAGGCCCCATAAGAGGTTTGTTTAATACTTACTTATACCATGAATATATTTAATTTATGTTCTGCCTCTTTTTTTTTTAATAAAGAAGAATAATGTGGACTTCTACTTGGAATCATAACAGAATACCAAGGACTGAATTTATAGTTAAGTCACCAGAAAACCAGTTTCCACATAATCAATAGTTGCTTATAAACATTGTATAGTGATATAGGATACTGATCTTACAAGGTAAAGAAATAAACTATTACTGTCCTCAGTGTATTGCCTGAAGCATTCTCAGGCTTTGGTACAGGAAAAGGGGATCTATTAAATCTTGAAGGTGTATATGATGAGATAATGTTTGGAGTATGGAGAGGTGATGAGAATGTGGATAAGTTGGCTCGAGAGAAAAAACATGGCAAAAAGACAGAAGTGTGATCTGCAAATTCATCCTCTTGAGTTTTGGGTTGGGTACTGATCTGTGTATGTTGTGAGAAATCACCTAAGGCTAGAGAAAAATTAAAAAGAAGTATAAGAATTCATGAATCTCTTTTTTTTTTTTAAAGAATTTTTTATTTTATTTATTATTTTTTTCTTGTTTCAGAACCTTTGTTTATTCACTCATTTTTTATGGCCGGCTCAGCCCACCCTGAGGGCAGGGCTGGCGCAGCATGTGGTGCTGGGGATCAAACCACAGTCCCTGCAGCTGCCCAAGCTTCCCCAAGCAGGCACTTTAGACCACTGAGCCATCCCGCTGGGTCCCAAGAATTCATGAATCTCTTGCAAATCATTTAAAGCTATAAATTTCTCTTTCTGCACTGCTTTTTCTGTGTCCTGAAGGTTTGTCTAGAAAACTGGGAAAGGAAGAAAAATAATAACAAAACAAAAACCTAATGAAACCAATTAGATATGAAAGAAGACATTATAAGTAAAGAAGGGACATCATGTCAATATTGTAGATGTTCAAAGTTTAAGGGGATATTATGAACAAACTTAAGTCAGAAAATTCAACAATGTAGATAAAACTGCAAATTCCTGTAGGACTCAAAGATAAATTAAGAAGAAATAGATAAATTGACTGATAGTGACTTAGTAGTGAAAATCTTCCCACAGGGAAACCTCCAGTTCCAAAAAACACTAGTGATACATTATACCAAACTAAGAAAATAGATAATAGAAATTCTAATAAGTTCTTAACTCATTTTGCAAGTCATGTATTCCCATGGCACAAAAGCCAAATATTATAGGAAGGTTACAGATTAATATTCTTAACTAACATTGGCAGAAAAATTATTAACAAAATATGTTGCATATTTAAAGCTTAGTATTTTTATGGCCATATGATCTTTATCCCACAATGTAAGATTAGTTTAATATGTGAAAAGTAAAGTGTTATTAAGAGACTAGTAAAAAAGGAACCAGGTGATTATCTCAACCAGTGCAAATAAGCATTTTACAAACTTCAACATCCATTCATGATATGTTAAAAGAAAAAATGAAACAAAACCAGAAAACAATAAAAGGACTAAAAGAGTGCTTTCTTAATAGAGGGCCTCTTTTTAAAACCTGCAGCAAAAAGACTGAATGCTTTCACTTTACAATTAGAAGAAGACAAGGCTGTTTCTTTTCAGTAGTTCTATTTCATACTGTACTGGAATTTATATTACCAGTCATGCTAAGACAAAAATAAATAGATAAAAAGCATATGGAATGAAAAGAAAGATATGATAGTTTTTAAATTACAGTTGACATAATCCACTTAGAAATAATGAGTCTATAAAAAACTACTAGAACTCCTAAATAAGCTTAGCAAAATTTTATAGGAAGCAAGGTGAATACACAAAACTAATTATATTTCTGTATATATACTATTAAGAAACTACAGGTTTTTGGGCTGGCAGTTTACCTCAGCGGACTAAGCGCTTACTTAGGGAAGCACAGGGACCAGGGTTTGGTTCCTGGTCCCGCCTGCTGTGTGGGCCCTGCTCTCAAGTGTGCTGAGCTGGTGGTGGAGTCCCTGTGCAGTGGCACACGCCTGTAATCTCAGCACTTGGGAGGCAGGAAACAGGAGGATCACTATGAGTCTGAGCTGTGTAGTGAGACCTTGTACAAAAAAAGAAAAGAAAAAAAGAAACTACAGTTTTTTGAATGGCATTTGCCATAATATAAAAAATGTGATATACGAAGCAGTCATTGTTAACAAAATATATTAACATATTAACACTTAAAACTATAAAGCAATGCAGAGAAAAGGTAATTGATCTAAATAAAGAGAACTACATGATTTTCACAGACTAGAACATTCACTTCAGAATTTTGGTTTTTTCCAGGTTCGTCTGTAAATTCAGTATACCAATTGAAAGTTCAGGTTCTATAAGAAAAAATTAGGTTGAGTTTTTTAAATTGATGATGAAATGTATTTGAAAATGCAAAGTAAGCTAGAATAAAATGATCAAGACAGTATGATATTATTGGAAAAAGTGGTACAGAGATATTATGGGACAGATAGGAGTCTAGAAAATAGGTTTACATAAAGGTGCTGAATATTGCACTCTTGAAAGAACAGACTTTTCAGTACATCTGTGCCCAACCAGCTGGCTAGCCAATATGCCAAAAGTGAACTGTCTGTATCATTATGTGACATGTAATAATTAGCCTGTAAGATAGACTATTTTAAAAATAAGATAGCTGGGAATATAGCTTGGTGGCACAGTGTCTGCCTGGCAAGTGTGAGATTGAGAGTTTGGTTCCCAGTACTTAAAAAATAAAAATAAGACCAAAAAAAAAAAAAAAAAAAAAGTGCAGCTAGAAGCAGACAATACATTTACTCTTGAAAACATACTGTAATAAACTAAAAATACAAATGATAGACTTAGAGGGGCCCCGCAGGATGGCTCAGTGATCTGAAGCGCCTGCTTGGGAAAGCTTGGGTGGCTTCAGGGACCGCTGTTCGATCCCTGGCACCACATGCTGCGCCAGCCCTGCCCTCGGGGCGGGCTGAGCCGGCCATAAAAATGAGTGAATAAACAAACAAAGGTTCCAAAACAATAAATAAATAAATAAATAATTCTTTAAAACAAAACAAAACAAATGATAGACTTAGGAAAATATTTGCAAAAGATTTGTATCCAGATTATGCAGTGAGATATTACAACTAAGCAAGCAATCTAAGTAAAACTTGGCCACAGAGTTTGCTATTTACCAAAGAAAATATATAAATGGCAGGTAAGCTTATGAAAAAAATCAAGATCACTAGTCCTTAGGAAAATAAAACTTAAACTAATGTGAGATACCACTTTCATCCCCTAAAATAGTCCATAATTGGAAAGACTGACAATTCCAAATGTACAAACTCAAATTGTTAGTAAGAAGGAAAAAAGCATTGTATGGCGAAAAAGCATTGTGTGGGGCCAGGGATATAGTTTAGCAACACAGAGCCTTCCTGGCAAGTGGCAAGTACAAGTCCCTGAGTTCAATTCCGGGTACAAAAAAAAAAAAAGGAAAAGAAAAACTGTGTGAAAGAAGTTGGTTTGGAGAAGTTTTTTAAAGTTAAATATAAATCTTATTATTTGATCTAAAAGTTTTGCTCTTGGGTATTTACTCAAGAGGGGGTAGAAAGCCCTACTAGCTGTATTTATAATAGAAACTTACCCTGACTAGTCACTTGATAAACAAATGGTGATATACTCATTCAAAGCAACAAATTATTGTTATATTCCATAACGTAGAACAATCCCGGAAGCTTCATACTGTCATTGAAGCCATACACAATAGACAAACTATACAGATCTGTTCCTCTGACCTTTTATGAAAGGTAAAACCAGTAGCAAAAATCAGACCAGTATTTGCCTAGGTGTAAAAGGAAATTTATTCTTGTGAAGAACCATGAAAGGAAACTTCTGGAGGCATGAATGTGTCCTATATCTTAACTGATAAATATTGAAGGACTTACACATTTCAATTTTCAAAATTTGTGAAATTGAATTTTTTGTATGAATTATAACACTGACTTTTTTCTTTTTTTTTTTAGACAGAGTCTCTGTAGTTTGGGTTGGCCTTGAACTCACTGTGTAGCCCAAGTTGGTCTCAAACTTGGTGACTGCCTGCCTGCCTTAGTATTTCAAGTACTGGGATTACAGGTGTATGCCCCCACCCTCCACTCTACAATACTGATTTTTGTGAACAGATAAGGAAGTAATTTCTATATACTTAAAATTCACTTCTGTGGTTGTTCAAAGTAAGAATTTAAAATTGAGTATCACATCAGTAGTCAACTATATGGGAGAGTTGATTGAGCTTGTTTAAACAATAAAATATACAGTAATTAAAAATCAAGTTTTGGCCAGAGACATAGCGGAGTAGAAAAAGTGCTTGCCTGGCCAGTGCAAGGTCCTGAGTTCAATCCCCAGTACCACAATCAATCAATCAATCAATATCAAGCTTTAGCAGTGTACATAATGAAATGAAAAATGATTTTTAACCTTTTATTTGTTATTTATTTGATATAGGGTCTTGCTACAGAGCTTGGACTCATAGTTATCCTCCTGTCTCTGCCTGCTCAGCGCTGATATAACAGGCATGTGCCACCATACCCAGTTTCAGTGGCCAGTTCGATGCTGGACCAGAATGGCATGTGGTACTGGGGGTTGACTCTGGGTTCTTGCGCTTGCCAGGAAGGTGCTTAGACCACTGAGCTATCTTCCAGCCAGAGAAACTATTTAGAACATATCAAATGAGGAAAATAGGACATCTATCAAAATTTCCATTTTATTGGCCAGAATGTTGGGGGGGCGGCATTACTTTAAAATTGGATATTCATAAAGAAAACAGCGGTAGTTAGGTGTATCGTGTAATCCCAGGACTGGGTAGGCTTCATTGCAAGTTAGAGGCAAGCTTGGGCTACATAATTCAAGGACAGCTAGAACTGTTTGCAAGATCCTATCTCAAAAGTGAGTGAGTGTGTCAAGTTTGGTTACGGTGATAGTAGCTTTATTCTTTTTGTTTTTTTAAAGTAATAAAAATATATTTAAAATTGAACTCTTGCAAATTTCTCCCTCCCCATTAGACTATAGACTTGTTGGTATATACCTAGAGTCTAGAATAGTGTTCCATGGGTATTTGTTGATTGGCTTTTGTAGCTACTTGTACCTTAAACTAGATTGTTTTTTTCATTGATTCATCTAGTTTTGATTGCATGGTTTTGATTAGGAGACCTTTATGGTGTATTTCCCTATATAATGATTTCCTTTTTGTTAGATACATGTAAGTTATTTTAGACTTTACTACAATGTATTAAACATCCTATTGGGGTTTTAATTGGAATTATACTAGTTACTAATTTGGCACCTTTTAATGAGTTTTAAGATGTTTAAAAGCATGGGATGATGAAGTATTTAGTGTTTGCTGTCCGAGGCCAGGGATGTAGCTCAGTGGAGTAAGTGCCTGCTTGGCATATGTAAGGTCCTGAATTCGATGCCCGGTTCCCCCCCAAAAAAAAGAAGAAGAAGAAGAAAAAGCAAATAGTGTTTTCTGTACTTCATGATGTATAACTTCAATATTAGTTGTCATATTAGCAAATATGTTTTTTGTTTTTTATTATTACTATTTTTAATGTAGTTGGTTGTTACAGGGTGTCACTAAACAGCTCAGACTCATAGTGATCCTCCTGTTTGTTTTCAGCCTCTCCAGCACTGGGATTACAGGTATACACCACTATGCCTGGACTCTGTGGCTGGCTCAGCCCACCCTGGGGATGGGGCTGGTGCAGCATTGTTGCCCCTAAACTTGTCTAAGCAGGTGCTTTAGTCTGAGCTATCTCACTGGCTCCAACAAATATGATTTTATATATATATATGTATAGATAGATAGATAGATAGATAGATAGATAGATAGATAGATATAGTTTTGGGGGTTTTGTTTGTTTTTTTGTTTGTTTGTTTTGGTGAGACAAAGGTTGGAACTCATGACCTTGCTCTTGCCAGGTAGGCACTTGTGCCACAGAGCTCTCTCCAGCCCCTCAAATACGTTTTAAAATATGCTTTAAATTTGTTTGATCTACAAGTCACTTATTTCAGATTAGTTTTGGATGGAAGAGCTTTTTTTATTTTGTTTGTACTGGGAATCAAACTCAGGACCACATAGGCACGTATGCCACTGAGCCACATTCCCAGCCCACAGATTAGTTTTGGTATCAGGATGTATGTTCCTCCTTTTCTTCCAGTTGTTTGTGTTTTTATTGATTTCCTCTGAGAAATTCCCATGTGCGTCTCCCTTTATTCAGCCATGTTGAATCACTGCTTTAGTTTTATCAGTGTTGTTACTGCAATCTAATCTTTATATCCTTTCCTAATACATAATTGTAGATCTGTGCTTGAGTTTTGTTTTTCTTTTCTTAAACTAATTTAATGAAAATTATGTGGTACTTTAATGCCTTCTAATTCAGCATTAAGTTGATTAAATGAGGAAGTTAGCTCAGTGGAGTAAGTGTTTGCCTGGCAAGTACAAGGTCCTGAGGTCGATCTCTGCTACCACCAAAAAGAAAGAAAAATTCAAACTTTCTTTATGATTTTTTCAATGTAAAAATTTTATAGTTGAAAAGGTAGGTTTATGGCAATACATTGGGGAGGGAGGCATTACCTACTTAAAAGGTGTTAGGCAGAAATCTTAAGCTTAGAGAATCAGTATTATGTCTCTGTTAAGCAAATGATTATTGAACCATAATTAATAATAGATAAGGCTTATAGTGTTGGTCCTTTTATGAAACAACTAGGCAAGTTATTCTTAGCATCTTTTCACAGTTTGTCACTTTTTACTAGCTTAGAATATCCTGGAAACCTCTCTTCCATTTCTGAATACAGTAGGATATTATTTTAACAGTTACCTCTTTAGCATTTTTGTTGTGCTTTGTCTTTCTGTTTGTGCTTTCTCTTCCTTAAATTCTTCTTTAATAGAAGAGAAATGAATTTTTGAAATTGTTTTAAATTCTCTAGGCAATTACTACATACAGTGCAGTGTAGGTAGAGAGCGGTTAACTCTACTTACGTGTCAGTTCTCAATAGTGCATACATGTAGAAATCAAGAAATTGAAAGAATATGTACTTGGCCAAAATTTAAGAAATTATCCATTTATTTTATTTTATTTTATTTTTTTTTTGAGACAGGGTCTCACTGTGCAGTTCAGGCTGGCTTTGAGCTCACTTTTGTAGCTCAGGCTGGTCTCGAACTCACAACGATCCTCCTGCCTCAGCCTCCCAAGTGCTGGGATTACAGGCGTGAGCCACCACGCCTGGCATATCCATTTATTTTAAATTCTGTACAGTTCCACCTTGAATACAGTAGAGTCATCTGGAAAATTTAACCGTCTCGTTTTTTTCTCATGTCCTCCTCAACTCCCATCTCACACTTTTTTTTCATGATTTAATATTTTTATTGTTTAAATTTAATAATGGTTATATTACATATTTTCATCATCAGATCAGTTTAAATTGATAGATATAGGTATATAGGATTGATCAAATAATTAAAACAATTAAACATTAACATTTTCAATAAACATTACATTTTTTTTTCTTTTTCCCCTTTCTTTTTTTTTAAAAGTTCACACATTGCATATTGTCCTCACAGTAGTTCTGCAGAGCACAGTGTGTGAGAATGACCCACCTCCCTATTGATGTTACTAAGAAGAAAAAAAAAAAGAGAGAAGAAGAAAACAAAAGTAAATTCTTCTCTTTGGACTAAGAGGAAGCCAATGCATACACAATCAAATGTTCTGCAATTGCAGTGGGCCACCAGTGAAGCTTGTAATGTTGGAGGCTATTGATCTAAGCCTCCTAAAGCTCATCTCACCAATCTAGCTCAGCGTTTTATGCATTGTAATTCAGCTTTTTTTTTTTTTTTTTTTGCTGGGCGATCAAGTCAAAGCAAAGCAAGACCTGTATAACAAAACATTCTCTTTTTTTAAATCTTCCAGGGTCAGATCCCCTCAGGATTAAGTTTGGGACCATATACAGTACTTTGTAGAACTGTTGTTGGTGTTAGCCTTCAGGATGAGTCACGGCCAATGCTTGGCCACTTTGCTTTCTGTGAAAGCCTGAGAGAATATTTTTCTCTGGGTGACTCTCCTTAGATGCACTATAGTTCATTTATCCCTTTCCTCTGAGGTCCCATAATCGCCTTGACCAAAAAATTTGGGACACCTCTGAGGTATAGGATATTACAGCACAGGTTCTCTTGTATCCTGAGTCCTTATTCACCTTGAAGGGCTAGGGCCAAAATATTGGCTATCCTCATAGCCCTTCTTTTTCTCCAATTTTTGACCTGTTAACTTACATTCTTAACCCTCCAGCAGAAAAGCTTTGTGATACTGTTATTCTAGAGCACAGGTACTTGAGCTTATCATCACTGGCTTTCTGAGTATCAAATATCTTTGACTTAGCTTGGAATTGATATTTTCTGACCATCATTGATATTCTAATAATGTTCCATAGAATGTGATCTAAGCAGTTACACAATTTTGACACAGATATTTGGAAATTCAAGGAAATACAAGATTGTAGCCGGTCAAGACTATGGTATTTGGCCCAGTCTCTTATTTTCAAGTACTACTCTTGAGAGAGAGAATGATAGTAACTGAGTTTACACCAGGAGCAGTACACTTCAAAAAGACAAGAGTGACATGCATTCCAAGCATAGTTTTAGTATTACATAGAGCTATGATCAATATGATGAATCTTTTCAAGGTTCTTGAGACCAATATCTGATTCATTCTGTGTACATAAGTGCATAGTTTTGCTCTTGATATGTTTTCTCCTTTATCTGCTTCCAGCCACTTTGTTGTTTAATCCATAATACACTCAGCTGTGTTATGCCCTTAAGTTCTTATTTTTTTCTTTAAAGTTCTTATATTAGGGAGACTATTTGATATTTACACATATAGGTCTGGTTTATTTCACTAAGGGGTATATGTTCAATATGCATCCATTTATATAAGAAGTCTTCAAACTTATCATTCTTTATGGATGAGTAATATTCCATTGTATAAAAATACCACATTTTTTTAACCATTCTTCAAATGATGGGCATTTTGGTTGTTCCCAAGATTTGGCTATTACAAATTGGGCTGCTATAAACATAGGTGCACAGATATCGCTATGGTATGATGTTTTCAGTTCTTCTGGGAAAATTCCCAGTAGGGGGATGGCTGGATTGAACAGAACTTCGAATTCTAGTTTTGTAAGGATCCTCCACACTGCTTTCCATAATGGTTGCACCAATCTGTATTCCCACCAGCAGTGGAGAAGGGTTCCTTTTTCCCCACAGCCTCTCCAGCATTTGTTGCTGGTTGATTTCTTTATGATAGCCATTCTTTCTGGGGTGAGATGGTATCTAAGTGTTGTTTTGATTTGCGTTTCACGAATAGCTAGCGATGTGGAGCATTTCTTCATGTATTTGTAGGCTTGCTGTATTTCTTTCTCTGAGAAGTGTGCGTTCATCTCAGATGCCCACTTCTGGATTGGGTCTTTGAATTTTGGGACCCTAATGGTTTTTAGTTCTTTGTAGATTCTACATAGAAGACCTTTGTCTGAATACTTGTTAGTTAAAATCCTTTCAAAATTTGTGGGTCATCTTTTCACTCTGTTAGTGATTTCCTTTGACATGCAGAAACTTCTTAGGCAGAGGAGGTCCCATTTGTTCATGGTTTCAAGTGTTAAGCGTGCAATTTGATTTCTGTCCATGAACTTTTTGCCCACTCCGATGTCTTCAAGATTTCCTCCCACTTTCTCTTCCAGGAGATTCAGTGTTTCACTTTTAATATTTAGATCTTCAATCCATTTCGACTTTATTTTCGTGCATGGTGATAGACTAGAGTCAAGTTTTAGTTTTCGGCATGTAGAGAGCCATTTTTTCCAGCACCATTTGTTAAAGAGGCTATCTTTCTTCCAGTAAACATGTTTGGCCCCTTTGTCAAAAATAAGGTGGCTGAGTGTGTTTGTATTTGCTTCTGCATCCTCTAGTCTATTCCATTGATCTTCAGGTCTATTCTTTTGCCAATACCATGCTCATTTTATTACTGTAGCTTTGTAGTATAACTTTAGGCCAGGAGTTGTAATGCCTCCTGCCGTACCTTTATTGCTGAGAATTGTCTTTGCAATTTGGGTCTTTTTTGGTTCCAAATAAATTTTAGGAGTGACTTCTCCAGTTCTGTGAGGTATGTCGATGGTATTTGGATAGGAATTGCATTAAATCTGTACAGCAATTTAGGGAGTATGGCCATCTTCACAATGTTGGTTCTTCCTATCCAGGAGCAGGGAATATCTTTCCATTTTCTGAGATCTTCTAAGATCTCTTTTTTCAGAGTATTACAGTTTTGATTGAAAAGGTCTTTTACTTCCTTAGTTAGGTTGATTCCTAAGTATTTCATTTTCTTCGGTGCTATCATAAAAGGTACTGTTTGTCTAATTTCTCTCTCAGTGTGTTTGTTATCTGTGTAGAGGAATGCCACTGACTTTTATGTGTTGACTTTGTAACCTGCTATGCTACTGAATTTGTGTACTAATTCCAGTAGCTTTTTGGTGGAGTTCTTTGGGTCTTCTAAGTAGATTATCATTTCATCTGCAAATAGTGAAAGTTTTACTTCTTTATCTATTCTTATTCCTTTTATTTCTCTTTCTTGTCTAATGGCTGTAGCTAGTGACTCCAGAACTATATTGAATAGAAGTGGTGATAGGGGGCATCCTTGTTTTGTACCAGATTTGAGAGTAAAAGACTTCAGTTTTTCCCCATTTAGAATTATCCTAGCTGTTGGATTGTTGTAGATGGCTTTTATCAGGTTGAGGTAGAGGCCCTGTATTTCAATTTTCTGAATGACTTTGAACATGAATGAGTGTTGCACTTTGTCAAAGGCCTTTTCGGCATCAATTGAGACGATCATGTGATTTTTGGTCTCAGCTCTGTTGATACAGTGTATTGCATTTATAGATTTGCGTATATTGAGCCATCCTTGCATTCCTGGAATGAATCCTACCTGGTTGTGATGTATAATCTTCTTGATGATTTGTTGTATTCTTTTTTTTTTTTTTTTGTGGGACCGGGGTTTGAACTCATGACCTTCACTTGCCAGACAGGCACTTGTGCCACAGAGCTATCTCCCCAGCCCTGATTTGTTGTATTCTAATGGCTAGGATTTTATTGAGAATTTTTGCATCTATGTTCATGAGAGAAATTGGTCTGTAGTTTTCTTTTTTAGTTACATCTCTTTCTGGTTTTGGTATCAGTGCAATACTTGTCTCTAGGAATGATTTTGGAAGGACTGCTTCCTTTTCAATTCCATTGAAGAGTTTGAGGAGTATTGGGATTATGTCTTCTCTAAATTTCTTGTAGAATTCAGAGGTGAATCCATCAGGTCCCAGACTTTTCTTTGTCGGTAGGCTTTTTATTACATTTTGTATTTCATTGGCTGTTATTGGGTTATTGAGAATTCTAATATCTTCTTGATTCAGTTTTGGTAATTTGTACTTTTCTAGGAATCTGTCCATTTCATCTGTGGCTTCAGTTCTGTGAGAGTAAAGATTCTCTAAGTGTCTATTTATGATCCTCTGTATCTCTGCTGGCTCTGTAGTAATTTCACCCTTTTTATTCCTTATTGCTTGAATTTGAGCCCTTTCTTTGCTATTTTTGATGAGGTTAGCTAGCGGCTTACCAATCATATTTAATCTTTCAAAGAACCAGCTTTTGGATTTATTAATTCTTTGTATTGTTTTCTTTGTCTCCATTGAATTGATTTCTGCTCTAATCTTTATAATCTCCTGCCTTTGGGGTTTGGATTTCGTTTGTTCTTCCGCTTCTAGTTGGTTTAAGTGTTGTGTAAGATTGTTTTTTGTTCCCGTTCTGTTTTCTTAATGTGTGAGTTCAGAGCTGTAAATGTCCATCTGAGAACTGCTTTCACTGCATCCCACAAATTCCGGTAGGTTGTGTTTGAATTTTCACTAAATTGTAGATGCTGTTTTGTTTCTTGTTTAATTTCATCTGTAACCGATTGGTTGTTGAGAAGAGTGCTGTTTAGTTTCCATGTAGTCCTGAAATTCCTATGGTTTCTTTCCTCATTTATTTCCAATTTGATTGCACTGTGGTGAGATAATATGCATGGGTAATTTCAGGTTTTTTGCATCTACTTAAGCATGATCTATGGACTAATATGTGATCGATTTTAGAAACTGTCCCATGTGCAGCTGAGAAGAATGTGTATTTTGAAGTGGTTGGGTGGAACACTCTGTGTATGTCCACTAAGTCCAGTTGTTCCAAGTTCTGATTCAGTTCTGCCGCTCCTTTGCTCATTTTTTGTTTGCTTGACCTATCTTTTTCGGATAAGGGAGTGTTGAGGTCTCCTGTTAAGATTGTAGTATTGGATATGAGATTTTTCAGGTCCATTAAGGTTTGTTTTATATAGCTTGCTGCTCCCATGTTGGGTGCATACATATTTATGAGTGTTACCTCTTCATCATGAATTTTTCCCCTAACCAGTAT
>PVJA010014486.1:0-47277 GCA_004027025.1 Myocastor coypus | reverse complement strand
TTCAATCCCTGGCACCACATGTGCACCAGCATGCTGAGCCATCCACTAAGACAGGGCATGGTGGCACATACTTGTAATCCCACTGCTGGGGAGGCTGAAAACAGGAGGATCACTATGAGTTCGGGGTATGGTGTGACCTTGTGCCAAATGCATTAAGAACGAAAGAAAGAAAGAAAGAAAGAAAGAAAGAAAGAAAGAAGAAAAATATTTGCACAGCAGCACACCTGCCACTACCACCAACAGCAAAGCCAAGCTGGGCATGATCGCAGGTGCACACCTATAATTCAACTCTCTGGGAAGCTAGGACAGGAAGGTTGCAAGTTCAAACCCAGTCTGGGCAACTTGGCAACTTAGAGAGTCTGTCTCAGAATGAAAAATAAGGAAAGGATTGGGGAAGTAGTTCACTGTAACTGGTGGTGGGGAAAAAAAAAACCCCAGCTAGGTGAATCGAGCACCAGTTGGTACGTGGAGATGAAAACGGAGAAGTGTACAGGAGAGCCTTGATTTATTGCGATGATAGGAGCATGAAATGATTTGGCAGTGTGGAAGTCAGCCAGCCGCAGGAGACCTCCTAGGAGGGGCAAGGGCGGAGCCACAGGGAGGGAGAAGGAGCCACAGAGCTGCCTCCCTGCGGCAGAGCGTGACTGGTCAGCGAACAGGTAGGGGCGGGTCCCACGGAGGCAGCTGAGCCGCGGGAAACCTAAAGGTGTTGGGAGCGGCAGTGGCCAGAGTGCATGCTTCTCCCTGATCTCACCTTCCTCTGGATGTTCGAAAGAAACAGTACTGTCCAGATAAACCAGGCATGGTGGCACATTCCTGTGATCCCAACACTCAGGAAGCTGAGGCAGGAGGAGGAGGAGGAAGAGGAGGCTGGAGACCAGCCTAGGCAACTTAGTAACAGAGATCAGTACAGCCTGCATGCTGGCTCCAGTCCTAGCCACATGTTCTAGCTGAGACATCACGTGCAGGTGACGCTCCATCTCAGTGTCCTAGTCCTTAGCTCCAAGAGAGATAATCCTATCCCTGCTTCACAGAGTCCTTGGGAAAGGATACGAGTTAAGACTTGCAGAGTGTATGTGGCCAGGACACCAAGGTCTGAGTCATCCCTGTCCCTCAATGTCTAGAGGACCTGTGTGGGTTGTTTTTAACCTTCCCGTGCCTCAGTTTCCTCCTCTGTAAAATGGGTGTGTGTCCCGTGGAGTTGCTGTTGCCGTCATCACTACTGCGCGGCAGGTTCTCTGCCTGCCGATAGCACAGTATGGGAGGGGATCGGTCCCGTTTTATTGAGGAGAACACCGAGATCTACGGGGGAATTTTTACCCAAGATCCAGCAAGTGGAGAAGCTGGGATGCAAACTCGAGGGAGTCTGGTAAAAGTCAGGCTGCTGGTAGTGACGCCCCTGTGCTAGTTAGGTCTCCTCTTCCCAAACTGCAGCCCTCATTTATCAAGCGGAGCAAAGCCACGCCCCCTGCAGAGGGCTGTGGTGAGGGTTTAACAGAATCTGCTGAGGAGAGCCTGGCATGGTGCCTGAGCTATCAGAGTCCCCTTTCCCTTGTTGCACTGGCTGCCTTCCCTCTGTCTGCCTTCCTTCCCCTCACCTTCCTTTGTAAAGAGTGTTGTAGACCTTAAGCTTGGGGAGGGAAGGTGAGGGAAAGCCTACAGTATGCCTCAGGCCAGTGTCTTCCCTCTCAAGGGCTCTGAAGCTCAGAGAGGTTAAGAGCCCCACCCAGGGTTACACAGCAGGTCAGCAGCAGTTAAGGAATGAGATACAGAGGTCTGACTCCAAGGTCAGTGCTCCTCCTCCGTGGTGCTTACCAGGCTCTCCCCTGCATAGAGAGAGCACCCAGGGCTGGCCCTTAGTGACAGCCGGCTCTCTGAATGCTTCCTCCAGCCTCATCTTCCTGAAGCCCAACCTGGAGACGCTGGACCTCTTTGACCTGCTGTGGATCGTGGGCATTGCAGACTTCGTACTAAAGTACATCACCATTGCCCTCAAGTGCCTCATTGTGGCCTTGCCCAAGATGATCCTGGCTGTCAAGTCCAAGGTAAGCACTGGCTGCAGCCCCTGAGTCCTTCATAGGTTTTGACTTTCTGTTGCTTCCAGTAGTCGTTTTGTAAAGGGCCCTGAGGTTCAGAAGGAAATGTCTCTGAGGTTGATTGGTGATGTCTGCCCGGGGCACAGGATGGAGACATCGTAGCAGTGATGCTCTGCACATGCCCTAGGGAAGACCTACAGGCAGATATTGCAATGGAGAGGAACTCAGGACTAAGTGGATGGAAAATCCCAACTATAAGATGTAATGATTGCTATCCATAGTGGATGGACCAGTGGGACTCTGAAAACTCTTGCTTTTCATTTTGTAAAAGTAGTTGTCCTTCAGGTTCAGAAAGCTCAGAAGGTAGCCCAGGTCCTCCCTGGCAGAGATCATCACCACTCATCTTGAGCTGTGGCTGACCCGGCCTTGCAGCCACAAGCTGGCTTCTTCCCTCCCCAGTGTGTGGAAATCTGGGTGAGCCAGAACCTGAAGGTTTTCTTAGATGACGCTGTGCCTCTTGTGCCCAAAGGCAGTGGCAGGAAGTTTTAAAATGGGAGAGAGACAGAGGCAGAGAAAGAAATACAGACAGACAGACAGACAGACAGACAGACAGACAGACAGACAGAGAAAGAGAGACAGAGACAGACAGAGATAGAGGGAAAGAGAGACCAAGACAGAGAGACAAAGACAGAGACAGACAGAAACAAAGAGGAGAGAGAGAGACAGAGAGAGAGAGAGAGAGAGAGAGAGAGAGAGAGAGTCATGGGAGGAACTATTGGCCCAGGAGAAGTCCTAAGATCCTTCTCGTACCTTCCCACAGTGTGGACACATCACTTATCACTTTCTGAGCACAGCTTGTTGCCCACAGGCACTGTGTGTTTGGCCCTACGAAGCACAGCCCAGTGGTCACGCACACGGACATGAGCATCACATACAACAATGGTCAAGACTGACCTGTCCTCATCTTTAGCTGTGTGACTTAGGGCAGGGGACAAGACCTCTCTGAGCTCTCACTCGTTCATCTGTCAATGAATGACAGCAACTGCGCCCTCCCCCCGGAGTGCTAAGCTCACAGTGGATAGCATAAATATGCCTCAAGCCCAGGGCATAGGAAGTCATTCGGGGAAGGCTTCACAATGCAAGGTGCATGTTCTTTCTCTGAAATGCTTGGGCCAGAAGGTTTTCAGATTTTGGAATATTTGACTCTTTGTAATGGGACATCATGAGGTTGGATCTATGCCTGACTTTTATTTATGTCTCCTACACACGTAGTGACACACATCTGTGTGTCACTCTGTCCTACAAGGTGGAGTATGGAATTTTTCTCTTCTGTCACATGTTGGAGCTCACAAAATTTCACTTCTGGATTTTGGACTTTTTTTAGAGTAGGGATGCATGGCCACCTTGCCCTCGTATTACTTAATCATCATGACTTCTGGCTTTGTGCTGGCTAGCTGTGCAAGCTTGTGGGAGTTACCTGACCTCTCTGTGCCTCAGTTGCTACCTCTGTAAGGCGGGACTAGTAACTTTACCATGGGATGTCTTCCACTTGTCTGTCCAGATATGCCGGCCTTCCTTCTCTCCCTGCTGTCTAGCCAGAGGACTGCCCTGTGTGAATTTTGTCAGCGGCCTTCCAGGCCCCGGTGGCTTCCAGGTAGACTCAGCCAATGGCGAGCCCAGGAGGAGAAAGAGGCAGAGATATTATTATTATTCCCCTTGCACGTTTGTCTCCTATTTCTACTGGGACAAATGCCCCAGACCTAATGGCTTAAAGCAGTGTGTGTTGATGGTCTTAAGGTCCTGGAGGTCAGAAGCCCAACATACATCTCAGAGGGTTAGGGATGGGCGGCAAGACCAAGGCACAGCCCGCTGTGTCTAGGGAGTCAGTGACAGGGCTCACCTTGTTGGCTCCTCCCCTGCTGGCTTTGCTTCCTCTGTCACACTTCCTTCTCTGACTCTGGCCCTCCTTCCTTGCATTTATGAGTAACTGTGGTCACATTGGGCCACCTGGATGAGCCAGATAACCCCCATCCCCGGGTCCTTGACTTAGTCTGAACGACAGAGTCCCCTTTGCCTTGGAAGCAGACGTGTTCACAGGGACAGGACTCCTGGTGGTGGGGAAGGGGACTGCTCTGCTCGCCAGGACTGGCCTCTTCGTCCTGGGCAACCACAGGCCCCTGCTGAGTGCCATGCACTCACTCGCTACCCTATCAGATCTGTGTCCCGTGCCTGTACATGGGCACTGCTGCTCCTGCCATCCCCTCCTGGGTGTGAGGCACAGGCTTCTGGGCACAGCAGCTCCTGAGGCAGCTCTCTGTCCACTCTGGCAGCCACGTCCTGTCCTCATGCCTGAGCACCCCTTCTTGGCTTCCCTACAGTCAACCCGAGTATTCGCGACTAGCACAAGTATTAAACTCTTCTCAGTTACCTGGATTTTGTGGGCTGGGTCCCTAGGCACCCCACCTTAAGACTTCCTGGTGGGATTGGGTTTTTGTGATTTTTGTTTGTTTGTTTGTTTGTTTTGGTTTTATTTTTTTACCAGGGATCAAATTCAGGGCCTTGCACTGGCCAGGTTGGTGCTTATGCCACTAAGCTATCTCCCCAGCCCTGATGGGGCTGTTTTGAGGCTATAGGATTTATGGGTATCCAGAGCTGGCCTGGCTCTTGCGAAGGGTCAGTACTGTGCACTACCTCGTGGTCATTTTTAATCACTGCTGTATCAGTCATTCCTCCTCCTCTGCTGTCACTACTCTATCCATGAGGGATCCCTGGCTCTCAGTGTCGTCACTGATAAAAGACAAGATCATGATACACAGTAGGCTGACTTCTAGAATGCAGGTGGGACCTCCTCTCAAGCTGGGGCCTCTCCTCACTGTCCTGGGTCTCTGACTGTAGCCCCTCCGTAGGCCCCCCTGCCCAGGTCAACACCCAGAAATGAATCTGGACTCGTCGTTTCTCTCCCTTCCTTGTGTCTTCCAGACAGCCACCACACTGCCTCCTAAGTGACCTGGAATCCAGACTCCTTCTACATGGCCGTCACTCTAGTCCTTGCCACCATGAGAGCAAAATAGACTCTGTGTTTGTCCTCTTAGACCTCTCCCCTCACTCTCTTCTCTGAAGCTAGAGCAGCAGTCTTTTTAAAAACAGTTAATCTGAGGCAGGCATGGTGGTGCACACCTATAATCCTACCACGCTGGAAGGCTGAGGCAGGAGGATTGCAAGTTCAAGGCCAGTCTGGACAATTTAGCAATTTAATAAGACTCTCTTAAATTTAAACAAATTTAAAAGAGAGATAAGGGGTGTATCCCAGTGCAAAAGTCATGGGCTTACTCCCCAGTACTACAAAATAATAACAATAATAATAATAATAGTAATAATAGAATAATTATTTTTTAATTAAAAACTAATCTGGTTGCCCTTTCAGTGGCTTCACCTGACTTCTTCCTAACTTAACCCCTCCATCCTGGAAGTGCATCTAGCTTGTATGTTTTTTTTTTGTTGTTGTTTGTTTGTTTGTTTTGTTTGTCTTTTTGGGACAGGGTCTCACTATGCAGTTCAGGCTGGCCTTGAGCTCACTTTTGTAGCCCAGGCTGGTCTCGAACTCACACTGATCCCTCTGCCTCAGCCTCCTGAGTGCTGGGATTACAGGCGTGCGCCACCACGCCCGGCTCTCTAGCTTGTATGTTGAGGAATCACTAATATCTGTTCTGCATTTACAAGCATTCATTGTATCTATGTATGTGTTTCAAGTGAGGATATATATATATATATATATATATATATATATATATATGTGTGTGTGTGTGTGTGTGTGTGTGTGTGTGTGTGTATATATAATGTCTTTACGTGAATAAATTGGTGTATACATCCCTGCATAGATAAATTAGGTGGTTGCCTGGAAAGATCAATGGATGGATCAGTTGATACCTGGATGAGTGTATAGATGGCTATACAGGGAAAGAGGTAGATGGGAGAGGGGCAGGTATGTGAGTGGGTGGAGGGGTGGGTGGATGAGTGGGTGGATGGATGGATGGATAGATAGATAGATAGTTGGGTGGATGGATGGATGGATGGATGGATGCATTGGTAGGTAGATGGATGGGTGGGTGAGTGAGTGGGTGGGTGGGTAGATGAATGGAGTGGTAGATGGGTGGATGAGTGGCTGGGTTGATGGGTGGATGGATGGATGGATTGGCGGGTGAGTGGATGAGTGGGTGGGTGAATGGGTAGATGGATGGTTGGGTGGATGGATGGGTGGATTGGTGGGTGGGTGGATGAGTGGGTGGGTGGTTGGGTGGGTGGATGGGTGAGTCAGTGGGTGAATGGATGGTTGGATGGATGGAGGGAGGGAGGTAGCTGAGTAGGTAGATAGACAAAGGAAGGGAAGTACAAGTGAATGGATGGATGGGTACCATCTCTCCATGCTAACCCTCACCACCCCCTCCTGTAGCAACAGTGGGAGTGTTCATCCCATTCTCAGGTCAGCTCAAACCTTCTGTATGTAATAGGCATCTGAATAAGTCAGCTGTAAAAAGAAATCTACAAACAAAGTAGCTTTCACTTTTCCATGCAAGAAAAGATCATCTAGGGACTCTGAGAGCACTGCAGTGGCCCAGCAAGTAGTAATTCACTACCAGCAGTCACCAGGGGTCAGGCAACGTGTTGAGCAGTGTCAGTGCCTCAGGGACTGTTTGCAGAACGCCAGTGCTGGGCAGGCTCTGACACTGTCATCGGGGATACATCCAAGAACCAAGTGGACAGACATCCGTGTCTTCGTGGCTTCAGTAGCCTATAACAGCACTACTTTGCTCAGCCTCATTGGTGCTGTGAGCATAGATGCTGCCAGTGTCTCTCTTCTCAGGGAGGAAGCTGACTTGGGTAACTTGGCCAAGATCACAAACCTCATGACAATATGATAGCCAGGGGAGCATGGCTGGGTGGACAAATGGGTAGATGGATAGATGGCTGCTGGGCTCAGCCCTTCGCAGGAGCTAAACTCTTCCCCAGCTCGTCTCCTTCTTGCATCAGACTTACAAGTCAAGAGCAAGCTGTTGTCTTTTTTTTTTTTTAATCAGACTAGAATTCATGTAACATAAAATTAATCAAGCACACCAGCCCATGACATTTAGTTCACTGACAATGTTGTACAACCACCGCCTCTGTCTAGTTCCAAGGACATCCGGGTCACCCCAAGAAAACCTCACACTCACTTCCTGTCTCTCCTGCCACCAGCCCCTCAGCTGCTCACCTGCCTTCTTTCTGTTCTGGAACTTCTGTGTTTCTGTGTGATGTTCCAAGTCTGGCTCCTTCCACTTAACATAAAGTCTTCAAAGTCATAGCACAGGTCAACACTGCATTCTTTTTTCTGGCTGAATCATGTTCCATTGTACCGATGGGTCACCTACAATTTGTGCATGTTTTAGGGCTGGCTCCTCCTTTGAGGTCTTGTGGATAACTCTGCCATGAACATTTCATGTACCAATGTATGTTTCACTACAGTGTTTCTGAGGAAATACCTCTGTGTGGAATTTCAAGATCCTCTGGCAACTTCACACTTAACTCTAGGAACTACGCTCTTTCACCTCCAGTCTAAGCCCCCGCACGTTCTCAGCAGGACAAAGCCAAGTGGTAAGAGATTAAGGAAGCAGTGCCAGGTCACACCACAAGGAAGCAGCTGAGCTCAGGTCAGAATTTAGGGAGTCCAACCCCAGAACACCTGCTGTGTACGTCGACTGTGCTCCTTTCTGTGTGAGGGTCCTGCATTTGGGTGGGAACTCCTCAGTGCTGATTTCCAAGGCAACCCCCCATGCACCATCTATATAAAATTCCCCAAGTCCAGGCTGCCTGCCTTTCTTCGCGGTTCTCCTGAGAGCAAGAGGGCGGGGAGGAGCCCAACACCCATTCCCTGCACCGCAGAGGTGTGGGCGACAGTTATTAATGCCTCCCTGGCAGCTGTCCAGCACCCTCTTTTTGATTATTATTACTTTATTCAGCGAGATTAATGTACCAGGTCAGAGCACGGTCCGGCCTGTAGAAAGTGATCTGAATAAGTCCCCTCCAAGATAAATTGCAGGCTGGGAAAAGGTCCCGAGCCTTCCCTTGCCTGTCTGAGTGCTCCAGAGAATCCTCATCAATCCTTGTCTGCAAAGAAGAAAGGGACAGGTCTTCATCTGCAGCTGGGCTGGGACTTGCAGGGACACATCTGTCAGGGACCTGTAATGGCTCACAGCACAGATGCGTTTGCTGGGGTCTCCGCGCCGTCCAGTGCCACCAGGGCGGGCTGGTTTAATATTATAATTATTCCATTGGAAGCGCTTTGGTATTTGGGTCGGCTTGATGGGCCTGACATGTGGGAATGAAGGATCCGCCTCGCCTGGGGACTCTGGGAATTTCTTCATTCTCTTCCTTTCCCTAATCATCGCTCTGCCAGTGCCAATTCCCATGCCAGTTCCGTGGCAGCGCTCGCACCTGGGCCTCCACCGTGCGCCATGCTGGCTGGCAGGCAGAGATGCGTGGAAAATGGCGACCACCGGACTCCACCCGAACCCGAGGCGCACGCTGCCGGGTGTCGTGAGCTGCCACCTGTCAGTATGAATCCAAGTCACTCATAGGTCTCATCTTTACTGGGCACAGTTCCTTTCCCGCCTCTCCTCCCTCGTGGCTGCCTGTGGACGCGCCACACTGTAACCACACCAGTGTGTCTTGGGCACCCACCCTCTCCCTTCTCAGGCAGGCTCTTTGTGCCTGTTTCCTTGAGCCCCAGGCAGTGCCCTTTTAAATCTCCTTCTGTCATTCAGATCTCAGACCCAGGCGCAGCTCCTCTAAGAGGTCCTCCCCGACTGACCGTGGGGTCGTGGGGTCGGAAGTGGCTTTCCCAGCTGGGTGTGGGGCTGCATGCCTGTCATCCTGCACTATGGAGGCAGAGGCAGGAGGATCACAAGTTGGTGACTTAGAGAAGGTCCCTGTCTCAAATTCACAACTTGTTTTTAAAAAGGGGGAGCCGACTGCTGGGCGTGGTGGCACACGCCTGGAATCCCAGCACTTGGGAGGCTGAGGCAGGAGGATTGGTGCGAGTTTGAGACCAGCCTGGGCTACAAGTGAGCTCAAGGCCAGCCTGAACTGCATAATGAGACCCTGTCTCAAAAAGACAAAAAATAATTTTTAAAAAGTGTCAAAAATAAATAAATAAAAAAGAGGAGCCAGGTATGGTGGTGCATGCCTGTAATCCCGGCACTTGGGAGGCGGAGGCAGGAGGATTGTTTCGAGTCTGCGACCAGCCTGGGCCACAAAGTGAGCTTAAACCCAGCCTGAACTATAAAGTGAGACCCTGTCTCAAAAAGACAAAAAAGAAAATAAAAAAGGCCTGAGAGATAGCTCAGTGGCACAAGTGCCTGCCTGGCAATCACAAGATCCTGAGTTCAAACTCTGGCACAAAGAAAAGGAGGGTGGGTCTAAGGATATAACTTGGCTGTGGGTTAAATTCCAAGTACAAGAAGGAGGAGGAGGTGGAGGAGGAGAAGGAGAAGAAGAGGAAGAGGAGGAGGAGAACGAGGAGGAAGAGGAGAAAAAAGAGGCTTTCCTCAACCTGCATTACTGACCACTATTTTAGTTCCTTCCTAGCAGCACCTGACGTACGTGTATCAGCCTGGTTTGTCTTAATTCCTTGCTGTCTCCCCTCCTGCACTAGAATGTGGGGGGACTCAGGTGAGGCTCCTGGGGGCTCAATGAAGAGCCTCCCCCTAATCACCCATGGGGGCTTGCTCAGGGCCAGGCACACCCTTCCCCACCACATGGAGTTCTGGGTCCCAATCTCTGTTTTCTGCAATTTCACAGACATTTTCGGGTCCCATGGGGCTCCAGTTCCAATTCCCGAGAACGTAAAACTAAGCAGGATGCTGCCCCAGCCCTCTTCCGCTTGATTCTCTGCCAGTGCCCTTCGTTTTCTTATTTGCTTCACAGTCCTGGGGTTGAACCCAGAGCCTCGCCAGGCATACCAGGCAAGTGCACTGCCCCTGAACTACATCATCCAGTGCCGCCACAGTTATTATTTTTTAATTCTGAGACAGGATCTCACAAAGCTGATAACTTGCCCAAGTTGGACAGTTTATTTCAGTTGAAATAATCTCAAACTTGAGATCATCCTGCCTCAGCCTCCCAGATTGCAGGGATTATAGACATCTACACTGTACCTGGCTCATTTTGTCTATTTGCCTGTTCGTTTGTTTGCAGTACTGAGCTAAAAACCCAGGGCTTTGTGCATACTACACAAGTCTCTTTTCTGTACTCCTTCCTGACCCCCTTTTATATTCTTTCTTTCTTTTCTTTTCTTTTCTTCCTTTCTTTGGTACAGGTATGAAGCTTTGGTATGAACCTCAAATTTATAATAATCCTCCTGTCTCAGTCTCTCCAGTGCTGGGATTACAGGCAGGCACCACCATGCCCACTTTTAGGGCTGGCGCAGTGCAGCCAGCATTCCTGGGCCCACGTGGCTTATGGTATTAGGGATTGAACTCCAGACCTTGTGCTTGCCAGGCAGGCATTTAGACCACTAAACTATCTTTCCAGCCCCTGACCCTTTTTTTCAAACAGAACCTCACTGGGTCGGCCTGGCTGGCCTTGAACATATATTCCTTTTGCCTCCCCCTCCTGAGTGTCGGGGACTACAGATGTGCTCCCTGATTCTCACACCTCGGTTTTATATAATCGTGATCCAATCTCTCCCAGAACATATATCTCATGCCCTTCAACCACAACTGTCAGTAGTGACAAAATGTTTGGCTTGTCCACACTGCCCCTGTCCTTTACTAAAATGGATTTCCGTCAGCCCAGGATTCTATAATTGTGTTGGCTGTTCTGGCACTCACAGGCTCTGTGGCCTTTTAACTTTAAAATAACTAAAATTAATAAGTGTCTCTGTGGCACCAGCCACATTTCAAATGCTCAGCCACCACACTGAGCCCATGACTACCATGTGGGATCACACAGACATGGACTATTTCCAGGACTAGGTATGGCTTAGTGGTAGACCAGTTGCCTACCACATGTGAGCTCCTGGCTTCTATCTACAGTACTACAAGGAAAAGGAGAAAAAAAGGAAAAAGAAGGGAAAAAAAGAGGAAGGAAGAGGAATGTGACCATCATTCTAGAAAGTTCTAGTGGACCATACTATTCTAGAACATTCTTAGGGTTAGAGTTTAATTCTGCCTCTTCATAAGAAGCAGGCAGCTACTGCTCTGCCCATTTTTTAGATGGAGAAATAGAAAAGTAGGCACCTTGCTAAGATCTCTCTGTGGGTCACTTGTCACAGGAGGCCAAGCTGCAGCATGGACACAACTTAGCGTCAAGCCTCTAAAACTGGATTCCAATCCCATCCTCCTCCCAATCACCAGGGCGACCGAGGACATCCTAGCACTCAGCTTCCTCTTCCCCCATCTGATCACTCTGATCCCCAGTGGGGTGCCAAAGGTGGAAGGCCGGGTACCTCTGCACTGGCCTGAGCCATCCCTGATTTCTCCAACACTCACACAGCCTTTGGCAGCTACTAGGAACTCAGCATGACTGAGCTCTTGGCAGCCAGAGCCTGAGCCAGATGACACCCAAAAGCAGCCGAGGGAGGGTCAGGGAGAGCCAGCAAGAGGAGAAAGGTGTCCCTGAGGGGGTGTAACTGCAGAAACCCCTAGGGGGCTTTCTTTTTGAGATAGGGTCCTCGCTATGCAGTTCAGGCTGGCCTTGAGCTCACTTTGGTAGCCCAGGCTGGTCTCGAACTCACAGTGATCCTCCTGCCTCATCCTCCCGAGTGCTGGGATTACAGGCATGCGCCACCACGCCCGGCTTAAAGGGCTTTCTTGCACTGTTAAAATCCCTATATTTTCTGGACCCCAAATTCAGTGCTTTGCTCCTGAGTGGTCTCCATTGGTTTTTGTCATCTTCCTGTCCAGGTCCCACCCCATCTACAACTGGGCAGGCCTGAGTTTGCTAGGCCTCCCTGGTGGTTCTTGGAGCACAGCTTCCTATAATTAAGACACAGGTTCTGGGACTGGGGAGATAGTTCTGTGGCACAAGTGCTGCCTGGCAAGTGCAAGGTCATGAGTTTGAATTCCAATCCCACAAAAAAAAAAAAAAAAAGACATAAAGACACAGGTCCTTTCTGGAAGGGACCTTGGTGACACAACGTTCTTCCCAGAACAGGACCATGGCCACACAAGATTCTTCATGGTACAGGACCATGGCCACACTCCCAGCTTCCAACACGGCAGGGGTAGAAGGAGTTAAAGTAGTGACCGTGTCCTGCTGCCTCCCAACCAAGAGGACATTTGGCATTTTCTGGAGATTTTTTTTTTTTTTTTTTTTTTGGTTGTGGCAATAGGTAGGGCATGCAACTGATATTTGTTGGCTACAGGCTGGGGTGCTGCTGAGTATCCCGCCTTGCACAGGAGATGTCTCCGCAGCTAAGAATGGTGTGGCCCTAAGTGCCAGTAGCAGTGAAGGAGAGACGCCCTGGGTGGCATGCCTGCTTTTGACGCTGGGTCAGCCCCCCTCCCCCGCAGTGCTATGGGCAGAATCGTGCCCCTCCAAATTCACACATTGCCATTCCAACGCTCAGGAGCTTCAAATGCGGCTATTTTGGCAGACGGGAGTTTTAAAGAAATAGCTCAGTTGAAAGGAGATCACTCGGGTGGGCTGTCTTCCTGTATGACCGGTATCCTGATACCAAGGAGAAACTGCGACAGGGACTCTTTGGAGGAAAAATCACTTGGACTTGTGGAGGTGAGAAGGAGGCCCCGTCTGTCTGCAGCAGACTTTCTAGACGTTGAGCCTTCTGCCATTCTCAGTAAAAAGGCAGCCAACGTAGGCTAAGGATGGGGTCTTCGGAGTGAGCCAACCCTGAAGGGTGACCCCGGACTCCAGCCGCCAGCACTCCAAGGAAAGTAGTTATGCACCTGGCCCAAGACACCTGCAGGCCAGTTCGCCCACAGTTCTTCACTCTTGAGAAAGTATTTCTGTGTTTGGATTTCCTTCAACCTTGGTCACTACTCAGCTCTTCAGGCTGAGTACTTTGTTTTGTTACAAAATAATATCATCCCAGGGGTTCAAGATAGCACTAGTATGGGGCCACATTTAGCATGCACGAGCCCCTGGGTTCGGCCCTCGGCAATGCCCAAAGGCGTACAGGGCAAAAAGCCTTTTGTTTCCTGTTCCCAGACACCCACACCTGTGTGCTTTCTAGAAGGTAAAATGTTATCCTTGGATCTGCCGGTAACTGTTACGTACACGCAGAAGCAATTGTGCACATGCGCTCTCCCCACTCACCCTGCTGTATTCTAACAGGAACAGGTTACCCCCACCCCCAACGTTGACAGAGCAGGACCCGGAAGCCCGGCTGACCCTGGCCAGGTCTTTCGTGAGAATCTCTCTCCCTCGCCAGCAGTGTTATCTTAGCAAGCTATCTCCCGTTGCCTTAATTTCGTCATCTGCAACGTGGGGTAGTAGTCGGGCCCGTGTTGTCATTTGCTGGTTACTCACTAGCTTAACGGCTCAACAGTGACCCACTGACTGACTCATACACAGTTCTGTAGTCCGGAAGTCCAGGCAGCCAGCCCGGAGCTTCCGGTCCTGAATGTATTACCGGGCTTATTCGTGTCTTTGGCAGAATTTGCTTCTGTGTGATTGTAGGCCCGAGGTCCCCTGCTTGCCAGCCGGTGGTCAGTGGGGTGTCGCCCACGTTCCTGGCAGTCACCTTCTGGTCCCTATGTGCTACCTTCGATCTGGTACAGCAAGCTCTCCCGCCCCCTGGCTCCGGATGCTCTCGCATATGTGGTTGTATGAAATGCATAAAAGCCTCTGTGTGTGTGTGTGTGTGTGTGTGTGTGTGTGTGTGTGTCCAGCCCTTTATTTATTTATTTACTTACTTACTTAATGGATTTGGTACAGGATCTCACTATGCAGCTCGGACTCGTAGTGATCCTCCTGTCTCAGCCTCCCCTGTCTTAGTAGCAGGCTCAGCATGCCGAGGGTGGGACCAGCGCCACACGTGGCCCTGGGGATCGAGCCCAGGTCCTTGCACTTGCCTAGGCAGGTACTCAGACCACTGAGCTCTCTCCAAGGCCTTATTTATTTTGAGACAGGATTTCACTAAGTTGTCCAGGCTGGTTACAAACTCATGATTCTCCTACCTCTGCCTCCTCTATATATCTGGATGTACATCTCATAAAAGCTGTTTGGGCTCGTTATTAAAAAAGAAGAAGAAAAACAAATAAATAAAAAATAAGCCATAAAACCTATTATATAAAATTTCAAAACAAGGTTGTGGGAGAGAAGTGACGGGTAGTACATTGTGCAGCGTTATCTTCAAAGTAGTTGTTCATGGGGGCTGGGGAGATAGCTCTGTGGCACAAGTGCCTGCTTGGCATGTGCAAGGTCATGAGTTCGAACCCAGTCCCACCAAAAACAAAAAACAAAAAACAAAAAAAAACAAAGTAGTTGCTCACATAGCAAATAGGCATGAAAAACTGATCAGGCACTATAGGTGTAGACCTTTCCTTTCAACGAGCAAATAGCAATCAGTAGTATAACTGTCTTACCTATACTGTGTGTGTAGAGATATACTTATTTATCTATTTTCCCTTTTCCCCACCTCCTCTTCTCCTTTGCCCCATTCCAGTTGCTGTTTGGATTTTTTTTTTTTTTTAATGTTAAGGCCGGCTCAGCCTGCCCTGAGCGTGGGGCCGGTGCAGCATGTGCTGCCAGGGATCAAACTGCAGTCCCTGCAGTTGCCTCAGCTTGCCTAAGCAGGCGCTTTAGACTGCTGAACCATCTCGCCAGACCACTGTTTGGATTTATCAATCTTTTTTTGCAGGGATTTCTCTAGAGACATTGGCATAGTTTTGGATTTGCTGCCCCCGCCCCCCACCTCTTCACACCGTACCTCTCCAGGACTCAGCTTCGATGCCTTCCCCACCCCTGCCAGGCCCCTTAAAATTTTGTGAGTTCCCCTTGTCCTGTTCCCCTAAGCCCCTCTCTCCCAGTACTTGCCACACTGCTTTATGTGGGTCCTTATCTCCCCCTCTGGACTCCAGGGGTATGTATGAGCCTGTCTTGCTCACTGATGCAGTCCCACCCCCTACCCTTTGAAGAATCCTTACACTGACCTGTGAAGATCAGGTTTGCCTCAGATTGTCCAGTAGATAAACCTAAGGCTCAGGGAGCCCAGCTAATTTGGCAGGGGTCACCAGGCTTGTAGGTGGCAAAGCAGGACTCCAGCCCAAGTGGACAGGTTGGCTTCAGGTGCAATAACAGCTAATGTGGGGGCTGGGGATACAGCTCAGTGACATAAGCACCTGCCTGGCAAGTGCAAGGTCCTGAGTTCAATCCCCTGTACTGCAAAAAAAAACACAAAAAAACAGCTAATGTGTCACAACTCTTCTTCCTATGGGAATTATTATATTTTTTTTACATGGTTCTGTTTGGTCTTCTTAGCAGCCCAATAGTGACACAGGTACCTTATGCCCATTGCACAGATAAGGAAACAGAGGGTCAGACCAACGAGGGGCCCAGCCAGTGAGCAGCAAAGCCAGGGCCTGTCTGTCTGAAGCTGTTACTGGAGATGTTGGACCTTTTACCCCTGTCAGGTTTCACTGGAACAGAAGCCAGCAGCAAGGGACCCTGATCCTGTCACAGAGTGCGTTACAAAATTTACCTCCCTCTTTCTTTTGCCTAGAGTCTGAAAACAAACAAAAACAGCAGGACAGGTTCTCTACTGGCATTGTGCGGATGTGGAAGAGAACATACTCTAAAATCAGACTTAGGTTCAAACTGTAGCTTCACCACCCCTTGCCTCTGAGACTTTGATTCATTTCATTGAGCCTCACTGTCGCCATCTTTAAAATGGGAATAGCCAGACTTCTTGATAATGTTATGAGAGTTAAACAACACAGGTCAAGGGTGGGCTGGTTCACACATTGTTATTCTAAGGAAGACGGAGGATATTAGTCACTTGTTTAGAATTTAAACTTGAAACAATGAAGAACCAAAGGAGAATGTAACCAAAATCAGGCTTGAACAAGATACCATTTGCTAAATTTATGATTCTGGGGCCACAAGGAGATGTTAGTGTGTGAAAAGATGCTTCTTGGTCCAATAACTTAGGGAGATGCTTTGTTCCTTATTCCCCGTCTCATACATTAATAAAGGCTCTGAGAAGTCCTGCACTTAAGAAACTTATCTTACTGGGTTTTCTCTGACATTCTCCCAAAGTATGAGACCCTTTTACTGAGGAGCATCCTATGCTGCAGAATCTTTTCAAAGGCTCTTCAGCTACAGCCTGCAGACCCAGTGGGTGTTTTTGTAAAGAAAGTTTTATTGGAACATAGTCATGCTCATTCACTTACATGTTCTCCAGGGCTGCTTTTATGCTACAATGACAGAGTTCATTAGTGGTGACAGAGATTGAAAGGCTCACAAAATCTGAAATGTTTCCTATCTGGTCCCTAAAAAAAAGTGCGCTAAGTCTGAGGTTAGCTCAAAGAGAGAAGCAGAAGTCAAGAATGCTGTGGCCACAAGCCAAAGGATGCCGGCAGCCATCAAAGAGAAGTTGACAGCAGCAAGGAACAGCTGCTTCGTAGAAGCCGTCAAAGGTATTGAGGTTCTGCCAATACTTTGGCTGGGGCCCAGGAAAACCAATCTTAGATTTCTGGCCTCCAGCCTGAGCATGAATGAATGTCCACAGTGTTCTTCAATCAGCAGCAAGCACAAGAAACTCATCACGGGCGTCATTCCTAAGTGACACAGGAGGAACCCAGCGGTCTACCTCTCAGCCGCAGCACCCAGACCAGGAGGGGCATCATCTGGTCCCGTTATGTTCCCATGAGGTTTGCAAAGTCCTTGGGGGTAGTGGATGCCACATGGCTCTTGGGCAGTGCTTTCTGCTTGCCCCTCTCTTGGTTCATGAGTCACTTGTTGCCTGGATAAACCTGAGATCCTTTATGTTACTATTATTATTATTATTATTATTATTATTATTATTATTATTTTATTGTTTTAGGACATCTTAAAGTTTTTTATATTATCAATTATTGCAGGTATGGGTGAAATAGATATCAGAGATCTATCTATCTACCACTCGGGTTTAAAAGATGTTAAGCTATTTCACGTTCGCTTCAGACCTTCCTCTTTAAATTTGTTTGGTTTCCTTTTAAAGAGAGTGGAGTTGGCCTAGCTAAGTACAATGGTGCACACTGAGCCACTGCACCATCAAGTCCAGCACTAAAGGAAGCTGAGACAAGAAAATCGCGAGTTCAAGTCCCGCCTGGACAATGTAATGAGACCCTGTCTCAAAATAAAAATGCCTGAGAGATATTTAAGCTCAGTAACAGAGCACCTCTGGGTTTGGTCCCCAGTAAATATGTAGAGCCCCCCAACTGGTCCTACTTGCACCTTCCCCAATTAAACCATTAGTTGTTCGCCCTCTATGGAATCAGGTAATGGTACCTATTACCAAAGCCTCAGTGGCAGAGACCACCAATGCCTACTTCCGGCTTGCCAGAGTAACAGTTCAGGCCAGTGAAGCCCCTCTGCTCCATGTGGTCACTGAGGGACCCAGGCTTCCTCCACAAGGTGAAACCACCATCCCATACCTGCTAATGGTGTTCCTCAACTTTAGATGTTTGTAAAATAAATAAATAAGTCATCAGGAGAGAGCATTCAAGCATGGATTCCTGGGCCTCTGCCTCCCACTCAGCCCCCCAGAGATTCAGATTTACTACCAGTGGGGACTTGGAGCTCCTCGTTTCTAACAGGCTCCCTGGCACAGACCATGTTGCTGGGCGTCAACCCACACCTGCAGCGGGAAGAAGCTCTGGTCCTATTGTTTCTGTGGGAACCTCAACACCAATGATGAGGAGGATGGAATCTGTGTAAGGTCTAGAGCTTCAGGAAGTGGCGTTTGTCGCTCAAGCCTGTCCCCCTCCCCAGTAGTAGGAGAACCTTTGGGGGCTCCTGGAGGGAAATTAAGGGGGACTAAAGGAACTCAGGGCAGCCTTTTGGCCACATCTGCTGAAATAAACTCACCCCTTTCTCTTAAGGGTAACTGCTTATAGTTAATGCACTACACGTGTGTATATCTGTAAACAAGACATGGTATTGAATTTGTGCATAACAGTTCTCGAAGCAATACTGCGTGTGCGTCATCCTCCAACACAACGTTGTGGTTCGGAAGTTTGTATGTCTTGTGCTACTCCAGGTGTGGCCGGTAGACCAGCAGCCTCTTGGCGTCCCATAGCAACCCATGGGAAACGCACATTTGCAGGCGTAGATTGGACCCCTGGAGTCGGCAGCTCAGGCGGTGGGTCTGGCACTGTCTGCCTCAACAGGTCCCCTGGGTGACTGAAATGCACAGCAAGGAGCTTTATTAATACATGCAGCCCCGGTTCTCAGTTTATTCATGTTAAATGCTGCATAATATCCCAAGGCTTATTCATTCATGTACTCCCCTACTGTGAGCCATTAGACTGCCTCTTGATCATTTTCCCATTATGACTGTGTAATAGTGAATGTCTCTGTGTACACCCACAGAAGTTTTTCCGACACAGGCATAGTATCAAACCGCTGGAGCTGAGGTTCCTGCTCTAGGCTCTTTCTCAATCTTTTCTCAAATAGCTGTAACAACTCGTGCTTCCCCTTGGTCCAGTACAATCATGGTTGCTATTTCTTGCTTCCCTAGTTCAGCGTACTTTTAGCATTCATCCTCCAGGAGGGCCAAAAGCCCAGAACCAAGAAAAGCTAAGGAGTAGTGTTTTATAGAGGCTCTGGGCCTCTCTGGGCCTCTCTTGGCCTCTGGGTGTGTGGGGGGGGGGGTCTTCCTGAAGTCGGATTCAGGGCTGCCTAACAGAGGAAGCGGTGGGCAGTTCGATGTCCTCCCTGACCTTGATAGAAACGTCTCTTTGATCGCTGCATTGCCAGGACCTCCAGAAAAACAGAATCGGAAGGACACATATGTGGGGAGGGACTGATTTTAAGAAATTGGTTTGTATGACTGTGCAAGCTGGTAAGTGTGAAATTCATAAAGCAGCCTCAAAACTTAGGCAAGAACAAATGCTGGGTAAGACTTCAAGGAAACCTTAATCTAGCTCTTTCTCTTTCTTTCTTTCCATTTTTTTTTTTTCTTTTTTTTTTGTACTTTTTGAGACAGGGTCTCACCAAGTTGTCCAGGCTGGCTCTTATGGCCTTCTAATGGGTTGGAGGAGGCCCTCCCTGATAATAGAAGATCTTCATGACTTGCATTAATGGCACGTAGATAGATGTTCCCCCCAGTTCCCCACTGCCGTGACAGTGTCTAGACAGGTGCGGGACTGCAAGGATGCTACGGCCTACAAAGCTAAACTGGCTTGTGTGCTGTTAGGGTTGAAATCCAGCTGTCTCCCCAAAGCCTCCTGCACTCCCAGGCCTGGATCCAGAGGTGTGGGAGTCCACGGATGAGTTTACAGCTGAATGCTGGGAAGGAACGGGTGGCTCAGAGGCACAGGCCCCAGCTCCTTCCCTCCACCCCTTCTCTTTCTCTGCTTCTGGCCTCCATGCCGGGAGCTGCTGCTCCCCTGCCACGCTGCTCTGCCATGCCAGCCACCCCTGGAGCTGGCCAAGACTGTGGACTGAAACCTTCACAAACTATGGGCCAAATAAATCTTTCTTCCTTAGCATTGTGGGTGCTAGGTATGGTGTCCCAGTGACAAGAAAGATGAGCACCCAGACTAACAAAGGCCCCCATCAAGAGGCCAGTGGTTGATCTAATCACATTATTACCTTTTGGGGGGCTGGTAGTCAAATCCAGGACACTCCCACTGAGTTACATCCCAAGCCCTTTTGGCATCTTTTAATTTTTATTTAATTTTTATTATTTTATTATTTGGGGGGGTGTGGGGGATGGTACCAAGAATTGTACTCAGGACCTTGTGCTTGCCACGCAAGCACTTATTTCATTGAACTGGGCCACATCTTTTAATTTTTTTTTTTAAGAATTTTTTATTTTATTCATTTATTTTTTTTCTTGTTTCAGAGCCTCTGTTTGTTTACTCACTCATTTTTATGGCCAGCTCAGCCCGCCCTGAGGGCAGGGCTGGTGCAACATGTGGTGCCGGGGATCGAACCGTGGTCCCTGAAGCTGCCCAAGCTTTCCCAAGCAGGCGCTTTAGACCACTGAGCCATTCCGCCGGGCCCACATCTTTTAATTTTTAAAATTTATTTATTTATTCCTTTGAGACCAGGTCTCAACAAGTTGCTGAGGTTGGGTTCAAACTCATAACACTCTCATAAGAGCTTCCCTGAGTGCTTGGGAATACACGTAGGCTCCATGATATCCAGCTTCTATTTTAATTTATTTTTATTTTTATTTTTTTATTTTATTTTTATTTTTTGTCTTTTTGAGACAGGGTCTCACTATGCAGTTCAGGCTGGTCTTGAGCTCACTTTTGTAGCCCCTGCAGGCTCCTTTTATTATCACATTTGCCTTTGTGCATTGGGTAACTCAGCTTTTCACTGCTATGACCAAAACACCTGACCTAAAGTGCTTAAAAGAGGAAAGGTTTATTTTGAGGCCTGAATGTGGGAGGTTCGGTCTGTAGCCAGCTCCATTATGGAGGGCTGCAGGTGAGGCAGACACCAGAGCAGAAGGGCATCCTGGGAAAGCTCGATGCTCACCTTAGGATGGTGGCCAGGAAGCCACTGAGACAGGGAAAACCAGAGAGGAAGAAGTGGGCACAAGACGGACCCTCCAAGTCATAGCCTCATCCAACAGGCCCCATATCCCATAAGTCCTTGGGGCCCTAACTCAGCACCCCCAGGACCCACAAGTCCTCTGTCCAGGCCACATCTCTGGATGCTTCGTATTTAAGCCATCACAGAGATGTTCCTCTGCCTCCCTAGGTGACTCCTCGAACCTTGCCCCGGTACCCTCACCCAGATCTCCCTGAGTGCCTTTAGTCTCGCCAACCACCTGGCAGCCCGTGACTGCCATTCTGTAGCCAGGTACCAGGAGACCTAAGAAAAAGTCAAGACTCTCACTTTGACAGGAAAGAGGAGCAGGGAGCCTGGGGGACACGAGCAGTCTGTATCCCTCCTTTGCAGAGGTGAGGACCCCAAGGCACAGCAAGGTGTGTTATTTTACCTAGGGTCACACAGCAAGTCTGGGGCAGAGTCACAGTAGCTCCAGAGCCTGGGTGTTCAAGATGTGGAAGCAGGGGAGGGGGGCTGCCCCATAATAATCACAGAATAATAAGTAGTACATAACAACATGGCACAGTTTGTGATAATAGCTACTGTGCCTGGCACTACCCAGAGTGCTCCAGCTGCATGAGCTCATGATACCTGTAAGGCCCTCTTAGCACCCCCGCTTTCCAGATTGGGAGTCTGAGGCACAGAACAGGTCAGTGATGTGCTGCGGGTGAGTGAGTGGGAGGAGCAAGACTTGAACTCTGGCTTCTAGTTCTAGAACTCACATTCAGAACAGAACCACTGCCTACTGCCGCCTCTTGCCACCTGCCCTTCCCTACATCCTGTCCAGCTGCCACACGGCAGTGGCAGTGGCCAGTGCTCTGTGCCAGGGTGACAGTCTGCACCGGCCTCTGTCACCCAGGCACTGCGCACCTCCCTCGTCCCGGCCTCTGCAAACCCACAGCCTCCCCGCTCAGCTACCCAGCACCTCTCATTCTGTCTCCAGGGCCTGTGCATCATTTTTTGTTGTTGGTTTTGTTCTGTTTTGTTTTTTCCCCTTTGCTTTGTTCCCTGGGAGACACTCAAAGGCTACATTCTGTCACCCAGGGACCCAGCAGGGATGGGGCCCAGTGGGCACCTGGGATTTCCAGAAACCCAGACTCCACTGGAGGTGGCAGCAGCAGCGGAGGAGGGTGGACTTCCATTATTTATTTATTTACTTATTTCTCCCAACCTGCCCAGCTCCACACCCCCCAAGCTGTTTCTCCCCACCGGGGAAGATGAAAAACGGCCTCAGACAATGGAAGACAAGGCTTGCCACATGGCCCCGCAGTTTAATTTCCTTTAATTCATTTTATATTGAACCAAATGATACTGTTTGTTTTTAATGGCAAACACTCAGCGCGGAGGAGGGGCAGCCAGGCCTCCTCCTGGGGAAATTAGGAACACAGCTGCTATTTGAATTCTGCCTCTCCTGCCCCCATCACTCCACCCTATCCCCACCCCACCCTCCATGCTGAGTCCTTGGAAATTGATCTCCAGGTTGAAAGATGATTCCTTTCACCAGCAGGAGTGGTGGTGAGGGGCCCTGGTACGGCCCGCTGCTCTCCTGTCTCCAGCAGGGCCAGTTCCTAGAGTCCCAAGGCCCACCCTTCCCTAGGAATAAATAGATGTTGGACAACAGTGTGTGGCCATTCAAGGTGTCACTTCTCTGCTCATCACTGACTATCCTGGGCAGATATTTGGCCCATATAGGACACATCCAGTGCCCTCTCCCAGGAATGGAGGAACATGCTGTTGGGCATAGTCAGAGCTGAGTTGATCCATCCATCCATTCACCTGTCATCCACCCATCCATCCATTCACCCATTCATCTGTCCACTCACCTACCCACCCATCCATCCATTCACCTATCCACCTATCCATTCATTGATCCATTCACCCATCCACCCTTCCATCCGTCCATCCATTCACCTGTCATCTACCCATCCATCCATTCACCTATCCATCTATCCATTCATTCATCCATCCATGCATCCATTCATCCACCCATCCATTGACTCATTTGCCCATCCATTTACCTGCCATTCATTCACCTGCCCACCCATCCAACCATCAATCCATTCATTCACCCATCCATCCAATCATCCACCCATTCATTCACCCATCTATCCATTCACCTGTCATTCATTCACCTGTCCATCCTCTCAGCCATCCATCCATACTCATCCACTTATCCATTCACCTGTCATTAATTCACCTATTCATCCATCCATCCATTCACCCATCCATCCATTCACCTGTCCATCAATCCATCCATTCACCTGTCCATCAATCCATCCATCCTCTCAGCCATCCATCCATCCATTCACCCATCCACCTACCCATTCACGTGTCATTCATACACCTATCCATCAATCCATCCACGCATCCACCCACCCAGTTCTTGGAGGCAGGCTTACCCAACACACCAGATCTGCCATACCAGTGCCTGAATTTTAATCAGACCACAGTGGCTCAGGTTCCCAGGAAAGTTGGAGGAATACTGGGCAAGAGATGGGGTCTCTACTTCTGCCCTCATGGGTTTAGAATGGCTCCTCCGATAGGCTGAGGGGCCCAGCACTTCTGAGAAGCCTGAGCTAATCCAGAGTCTACCAAAGCCCCTTTCGGGCTCAGGCATGAGGACTGGCAGTTCTTGCAGGAAAAGAGATCTTGGATATAATTGGCCCCTTTGGATGAGGGAGGCGGAGCTTTGGGTGCTCATGGCTCTTAGTGGGGATCAGCCAAGATGATCAGTGCCCAGCTCAGACATCCCAGGGGCCTCCCTAGTTCCTGAAAGGCTGGGACTACATGGCCCTCCTGTTCACCCTTCGCCCAGAAAGGCCTGGTCTACTCCTGAGTGGTCCAGGGTCCCTGAGAGGTTCCAGCCTGGCACACCCACTCTGCAGATGCTGACAGCACACCAACCAGCCCTGCGCTGGCATGAGGTTCTTTCCAGACCCAGTCCTTTCAATCCTCAGCTCATAGTACAGCGGGGAACATGCAGGAAACAAGGGACCCTAGGGCCCTCTGGGAAAACAGAAACAGTCCCTACACCAGCCCCCTGCACGTCTCCCTCATGAAGGCACCCTCAGGATCGAGCTGCAAAGCATGCGTGCTAGTGAGCTGGGCAACATGCAGCCATAGGTGGCCCAGGGAGAGCAGACAGCCAGAGCCACGTCTGCTGTGTGCCTTTCTCTGGAAAACTCTCGAGTAGCTTGTTCTAGTGAGACTCTATGTTCCGCGAGGGTAAGGGTGAGGTCTGCTGTGGTGGGGCCACACACAGGACCACTGAGCACTTGTTCTGTGACCATGAAAGGGTAAGCAGTGTCCGTGGTTGGTAGCACAGGATGCTCCTGGCCTGCCCCGCCTGCCCCCGCCTGCCCTTCCAACCTGTCTGCCTGGTCAGGGCTGCTGCGGGGAGTCATTCACCAGCCAAGTGGCGGGTTGTTTGTTTGTATATTTGCTTTTAAACTGGATTAGCTGTGGAGTTTAGGCTGGGCTCAAACTCACAAGTCTCTTCGCCTCAGCCTCTGGAGTCCCTGGACGACAGGCAAGCAGCCCTACACCCAGCTAGCAGAGTTATTTTGTTCTTCTCAAGCTCAGTGATTAGGGAGGCCACCTGGCTCCTGGAGGTGGCCCCCAAGGAGGCGTCCCCTCCACCTTCTCCCCAGGGGTGATGCTGGAGTTGTGCCACTCTGCATGTTTCCTGTTGTTTGTTTCCAGTGGTGCTGGGTAATACCAAGGTGGCATGCATTTCAGCTTTCAGCCTGTCCAGAAAGGTGCTGGGGTGGACTGGGTGGAGCTCCGGTTCTGGGTCAGAGTTTGAGTCCTGGTTTTGCCATTTCCATCAGTGTTGTTTTTGGCCAGTCATTTCCCTCCTCTGTGCCTTACTCAGTTTCCTCTTCTGTAAAAAAGGAAATACTTCTGTGCACCTCTTTGTGCTCATTGAGAGACCTAAGGTAAGCTAAGAGAGAAACTCAGATGGCAAGGGTAGAGGTGCGCTCTGGTAAGTGTGGGCAGCAGTGCGTGCTGTCTTCTGCGCATTCTTGTACAGGAACCCATGTGTATTAGTTACTTTTTGCTCATTGCTGGGACAAATACCCAACACTCAAAATGAAGGAAGGAAAGGTTTATTTAGCTCACAGTTCGTAGAGGTTTCAGTCCATATTCAGCTGGCCCAAGGCTGAGTGGAGCAGGGCGGAGAGCATCCAGTTCATGGCGGCGGAACAGCAACAAAATGGCGGCAGAGGCAGCCAACCAAACACGGCAGCAGAGCAGCAGCAACAGCTCGAGCTCCAGTCTGTCTCTCTGTCTCTCTTTATATTACATTCAGGCTCTCCACCTTAGCTCCCGCCATAGGCTACACCCATAATCCCAGAAGTACTTCCACCCATAATTCCATCAGTACTAAAACCCATAATCCCAGGGATCATGGATCAAGTCTCAAACTCTAGAAGTCCCCGCCCAGTGACTCCATGAGGCTTTGGGGGGACAACTAGACATAAGCCATAACACCATGGAAATGCAGGCCCCCCTGCCCACCACTGAGCGGTCCACAGGGGCCTGGCCATCTCCTCAAGGGGCAGAAGTACTAAAGTTCGGATCCTCGGTGGGTCACAGAAGAAGGACACCTTGTCCTGTTAATTACTTACAAGCCCAGGCAGAGTCCTGGGCACCCCAGGTTTCAGCCCTTGTATTGCCATTACCTGTGTATTCCTACCACTGAGCTGTGTCCCCCTCATCGGTATCAGCAGCTGATAGTACAAGATGAGGATGCATTATTTGAAATGCTTGGGGCCAGAGGTGTTTCAACTGTGGGCGCCTGCTGCCCCTGACTTCTAGAGGCTGAAGGAGCAGCACAAAGAGAGATATCAAGGTCAAGGGCCCAGGGGACCTCGCCCAAACACGGGGACCTGTTTTTCCCGCCAGGTCCAATTCCATGCTCACCGGATGACTGCAGCAGGGTCAGACACAGCCGGGGGAGAGCAGAGGAAGGGTGGCATACACTCTCCAGGCCCCCTTGGACCTGACCCAGTCCCTGCAGTCCCCTGAACTTAGCATTATCAAGAGTGGAATTGTCCCCTCTCTGGCTGAGGCAGGCTTCGGTGTCTAGGGCTGTTCCTAATTTAAGAGGATGCCATCATCCTGCGAACTGTGGGACCTTACCTATAAGCCTTTGGTGGTTGAACACCAGCCTGCTCCTTGCCTCTCTTTCCAGAGAGAGGAAGGAAAGTAGCCCCCGTGGCTTGCTACCCCTACACCACATCGCCCTCTTATTCTCTCACCTCCAGGACTTTTTTTGTTTGTTTTAGTTTTCTGGTTCTACTTCTTTTTTTTTTTTTTTTTTTCTTATTTCAGAACTTTTGTTTGTTTATTTATTTCTATGGCCAGCTCAGCCTGCCCTGTTGGCAGGGCTGGCACAGCATGTGGTGCCAGGGATCAAACCGTGGTCCCTGCAGCTGCCCAAGCCTTCCCAAGCAGGCGCTTTAGACCACTGAGCCTTCGTGCCGGGCCCTCACCTCCAGGACTTTGCTGTGATGTTTCCTCTGCCTGCAATACCATCTCCCTTATCCCAGCCCCTCTCGCTGGCCCCGAATTCCCCCTAAGGCTTTTAGGTGCCTGTTTAGACCTCACTTCCACTGGGCAGCCTGGCACCACCCATGGCCCCAGTGGCTCCTCTGCATGCTCCCGGGCCCTGGGCTGCTTCTCTTTTGAAAGCAGTTTCCCTGTCCTGGAGATATGATTGCTGATGTTCTTACCAACCAGGCTTCAAAGGTCATGAGAGCAGAGATGTCTCTCCCATATTTCATTTGACACCTGGCACAACGCACAGAATACACAGGCTCTCAAAGTGCCTATGCTGGAGCTGGGGAGATAGCTCAGTAGAGTAAGTGCTTGCCTGGCAAGTGCAAGGGCCTGAGTTCAATCCCCAGTTGGGCAGGGGGAAGCATATACTTCCAGGAACTAATTAAATGAGAACATCTTAATGCCAATTTTACCTGATGCAGGCAGTGTGCCGTCAGTTGCTAGGGTCGGCTGTCTTAAGAGTCAAACAGATTCCACTTCTGTTGCTCCACTTACTAGCTATGGACTTGGGCTGAGCCTCAGTTTCTCCATCTGCACAATGGGTAAAAATCGCCCAAGGTCATGACTACAGGAGATGGTGCTTATATCACTGCTGCGTGGCCAGCGATAGCCACGGTCGACTGCATAGTTAGTGAAAATGTCAAGGCAAGCAGAGGGAAGATGCTACCCCTCCGCCATCAGCTGCAGGAGTGAAGTGTGATCCCAGTTGTCATTTCAACGTTATGGAGGCTGACCAGCTTGCCTGAACTACCTTCTGGGCTCTGTACACCTTGCATGAACCGCTTCCCTCCACTCTGTACCCTCATCCATCCATCCATCCATCCATCCACTTATTCATCCAACTAGTATTTCTTTGCCCACCTACGCTAAGTCAGGCTCAGTACCAGTCGTGTTTCTGGGACTTTCACAAACAGGATGCCAGTATTTCAGTGGGGACCAAGAAAACAGGAAGTGCCGAGGCAGAAGGCTGTTTTTCCGGAGAAATCAAAGATGATGGCACTCATGCAGACTTGTCCAAGCCCAGGGGACTGTGCCAAGCAGCAGTCTGGGCAAAGACAGATCCAGGCAGGGAAGGCAGCTTGTGCAACGGGCCAGCAGCGCTTTGCAAGTGAAGGAGCAATAAGCAAGTGTGGCCGGAGCAGAACAGGAACAGGGCCAGCTTCCCGGACAGGCGGCCTGGTGCAAAGGGCTCCACACTTAGCTTGGTGCTCCACCATCACCGTCTTGAAACTTTTACTTTTCATTTTGTACTAGGCATTGCTTCCTGGGGCAAGCAGACCACAACACCAGAGGCCACTGCCCCTGTAAGCCATTGTGCCACAGAAGCCACCTGTGGGATGCCCTGGCTATGCCATGCTGGTGCTATTTCTTCCTTGCATTCGTTTCTTATGGCTGCAGCAACAAATGCCCATAAACTTAGTAGTCTAAAACAGCACAGACCTATTAGCTTACATTCTGGAGACCCAAAGTCCAGAATCCCACTCCCTGAGCAAGAGCCAAGGTACCTACAGCATGGTCGAGGCTGGAGGCTGGAGGTGAGGACTATTTGCTGGCCTTTTCCAGTTTCTAGTGATCTCCAGTATTCCCTGGCTCAGGGCCTCTTTCTCCATCTTAAAGCATTGCTGTCTGACCTCAGTTTCTACTTTCACATCATCTTCCTTTGCTCTGACCTCCCTGCCTCAGCGGCAACACGAGGCCTACCCACATACATAGTCCAGTATCACTAGCTAGACCTCAGTCACAACTTGGGAGACAAAACTTTCAGCAGCACACACAAAAGTGCTCTTGCCAGGTGAGCTCAGATAGTCCTAGGTGATAGGGGTCAGGCGGGGGCATCATTGGGGGCTGGTATTCAACCCGCCATGTCTTCTACTCTGCAAAAGCAACTGAGACCCAGAAGTGGTATGCTTTAGGCACAGTCACACTCCCAGCAAAGGGACAGAGCCATAACTGGGTCTAGGTCTCTAGTTCCAAATCATGGGCTCTAGACCACCAGACAAGGAGGCGCCTTCTGCCTGTCTGTCCCCCTGCCATCCCTGCTCTTCAGGAGGCTGCCGGGTTGGACAGCTGCAGCTCAGAGCGTTTGTGCCAAGGCTGCAGCTGACATGGAGACATGTAAGCACACTCACCCACGTGGGACTAGGACAGAGGGAAGCTAACAGAGTCCCAGGCCACTCCGGGCTTCATCATCAACATATTATAATTGGGCCTCTCTTGGGTGCTGGGAGCAGGGCCCTGCTGTAAGGAAGCCACTGTGGCACTGTTGCTGGGGCACGTGGGCAGCCCCTTCCTGTCCATGGGGCCAAGGTGCTTAGACCCAGGGAAACTTGGCCAATGAAATTGGGCGCCCTGCTGCTGCTGCTGTGGATGAGCAAATCTCTGCGCACCATGTGGCAATCCTCAGTGTCGCAGTGCAGCCCCAGGGACAGAGATGCGGGCTGGTCCCCAAGGTCACAGCCCCAGGGCCAGTCACACCTGCTGGCATGCTTCCCGACCTCCTCATGCTGAGAGCATACCAGAAGAGCAGAAAAGGGACCTAGCAGAACGCAAGATGGAAGGGGACAGGCGACATATTTTTGCAAGAGCCAGCCATTAATACTGAGCTTTTAGCTCTGAGGAGGCTGAGGTGGCAGTTAGAGGGCCCAGCCTGACATCACAGAGACCCAGATTCAGATCTCATCCTTGCCTCCTTGTTAGTTTTGGAATCTTAGCTAAAATGAACTTCTTTGAATCTGAGCCTCAGTTTCCCTCTCCTGCAAATGGGATGGGTAGGGGGCTGAGGAGATAGCTCGGTGGTCTAAGTACCTGCCTGACAAGTGTGAAGACCCATGTTCCACCCCTGGTACCGCATGCTGTGCCGGCCCCAGAACCCTAAGCATGCTGCACCTGGCACCGAAACCCAGGTGTGGTGGCACATGCCTGTAATCCCTGTGCTAGAGGGATTGAGACAGGAGGATCACTGCAAGTCCAAGCTGTGTAGCTAGGCCCTGTATCCAATAAATAAGCAAAAAAATGTTTTTAAAAGAGGGTGGGTAATATTTTATCTCCTTCACAGGCCTATTACAATCAGTTTAAAAACTGGGCAGTCAAATCTTCAGCATGTGGCTTAAGAAAAATAACACATGCAAGATATAAAAAATAGACTCACACACACAGTTTAGAAAGTAGAAAAGTATTAATGTCTTCAGTACCCACTGTACATATTGCCTGAGTTGCAGGCATCTCCCTCCCTTCCCTTTGCCCATAAGAAATGAGTTTTTTGGCTGCCATCTCTGTTTCCACTGTCTGATTATATATATATATATATATATATATATATATATATATATATATATATATATAATTTTATGTCTCCATCCTTGCCAAGCTTTTAGTCAAGAGCAGACAGAGCAGGCATAAGTACCTAAAACTTCTCCTTTCCACACCTAATTTCCTACCAAGCTCCTCCTGTTCCTAAACAAGGACACTGCTGCCTGGGAATCCAGCATATAGAGCTCTTTCACTCCTGTAGTGAACTTCAATTTTATAGGCTCTGAGCAAACATCAGAGGGACTTGATTATGAGTGAAATATTTATACACACAGCAAGGGGTGTGCACCTCCTTCAAAAAGCCCATGCCTTATGCTCAAACAGACCTGGGTTTTTCATTTTATGTATTTGGTAGAGGGCTTGACTACACAGCTCGGACTCAGTGATTCTCCTGTTTTCAGCCTCCCCAGTGCTGGGATTACAGGCATGTACCACCATGCTCAGGCTCAGATGCCAGCTAAGTGCACCCCTAGGGTGCGGTTGGCACAGCATGCAGGACTGGGGATCAAGCCCTGGTCCCTGCATTTGCCAAAGCAGGCAATTAGTCTGCTGAGCTATTTTGCCAGCCCCCGACCTGAGTTTGAATATCAGCACTGCCCACCAGCCCGAGGCAACCATTTTTTGCATTCACCCAAACATTTATTGTGTGTGGTGTAGCTGCAGAGGAAATACAGTGAACGAAATAGACTGATGAAAGCCAATGGGGTCTCTCATTTTGCTGGTACATTAGTCAGCTTTCCTATCACTGAGATATATTATCAGACACCCACAACTTAAAAGAGGAGTCACTGGCTCGTGGCTTCAGGGGATTCAGTCCATGGTTTGCTAGTTCCAGTGTGGAAACATCATGGCATAATGCTGTGGTGGCACAAAAACATTCCTTTTGTGACAGCTGGGAGGCAAAGCAGCTGAACGGTGCCAAAGAGGAAGAGCCTCGGGCCCATATACGGTACCTGAAGTTGCCCTTCGGTGACTCACCCAGATCCACTCTTAAGTGTGCCTTACCAATCCCCCAATGGCTGGACCATTCTGCTTAACCCTCACATTTGCAGAGGTCACCATTGAACAAGCAAACATGTAAACTTCGAATTACAATAAGCTTAAGGGAGAAAAGAGTTCATGGGACTTCGGTCCACAGGAAGGGCTTTCTCTTTTTGAACCAAAATCTGTTCTCCCTTGCCAACTCGGCAGCAGTAAGGCTCTTCCCTCCCAGACCCGTCCACCCTCACCTGTAAAATGGTCCATATAATTCCTCTCCCCTGGGTTTGTCACGTGGGATGGCAACCTTTGATAGAATATGCCTAATCAGAGCCTTCAAGCAAGCATCGCTCCCACAAGATCAGGTCTAGGGGCAAGTGCGGCGGGCACTCCAGAGGGCTAGCTCATGCCACCGCGGTTATAGGCCCCGTGCCACCCCAACACTGCGGGGCTAAGGCGTGAGCGTCCTTACTCGCGAGGAGGGCCGATCTCCCCAGCCAGGGCCCTCACATGCTCCTGCGCTCCTGTGCCGGGGAGCCCTGAGGTCCCTCTCGCGGGTTGCTGGGGTAAAAATCTCACGGGGGCGGCCAGAGGCGTCAAAACAATAGAAGAGGCAGCTTTGCCCCTGGCAACCAGCAGCCTGGGTCCGCGGAGGTAGAGACCCGCAGGCTGGATGGAGACCTGATCAGACGTGAGGCGCCGCGCCCCGCCGGAGTCGGGGGGGGGGGGGGGGGGCGCGCACCTGCGGCGACCCAGGGCGCGGGGCTGTGACCTCATCGGCCGGCGCCGTCCCGCGGGGCCATGAGATCATGAAATGCCGGCGCTCGGCGAAGATGTCGATTTGTTGGGAGCGCGGGGACAGCCGGCCGCCCGCCGCGGTGATCTCATCCAGGCCCCGGGGAGGAGGAGGCAGGCAGCCCAACCATCCCGCGCCGCCCAGAAGGGGATTGATGGCCGCCGCGGCCCGCTGACGTCATCGGCAGCGCCCGTTGCCTGGTAACGCGCGGCCTCGGCCCCGCCCCCCATCCCCGCCTCCTACCGCGTTTTCAGCCTCCTGTATCCATTCTGGCTCTCTCCTTTTTTCTTTCTTTTCTTCTTACTTTCCTGTATTGCCTGGATATGCTGGGGTGGGGGGCAGGGAAGCTGTAACTACGACATACAATCTTCGTAACCTCCCAGGCCAAAGTTGTCGACGGCACTGCCCATAAAAAGGGAAGGCGAGCTGCAGACGATTTTAAAATGTCTAGTAGTGAACAAGTGAAAAGGAACAGGTGACATGAATTTCGATAACCTTTAGCTTAACAAGTAGGAATTGATGTCAACATATAATCTATAAAAATGGATTGATTTTAAAAAATGGATTTAGTTCACATTTTCTATTTTCCTAAGGCTTTGAAATCCCCTGCTTGTTTTTGTTCACATTGAGCACATCTCACCGCAGATTAGCTTCACGTACTCAGCAGTCACGTGCGGCGAGCGGCTCCTGACAGGGTGCTGCAGCTGTAGAGCATTTCCGACGCCCTCGACGCTCCTTTGTCCCCCTCCACCTTCCGGACCGTGCTGCACGGACACCCAGATCCTCCGTTTTACCACCTTCCCAGTTTCCCTTCCTCAAACGTTTCGTTTTCTCTCACCCCACATCTCCCTCTATCCCAGACCTTCTCCTTTTCCCGTTCCTCACGGTGGCTCAACACACCAGATGGGAAGGCAGGCAGGATTTCAATCCTGGCTCCTTCGCCGTCTCGCAGCTTTGGACGACGCGCCTCACCTTTCGACGCCCTCTCCTCACCTGTTACCGGGTGCTCATGACAACGGCATCCCTTGCCTGGGTGGACAGAGTTTGAGGACAGCGTGGAGGCGCTAAGCATTCCCCAGACAAACCCATCACCCAACCCAGCCAGGCCAGCTCCTTTTTTTCTGGTAGTTTCTTCTCTTCCCTCCCCATGTCCTGCAGTTGGCTTCGTCTCTGCTTCCTACGCCGCCTCTGTGTCTGAGCTTTCTGGTGGAAGAAATGGGAACTGATGCCTCCACCCATACGCACTTTATATGCAATTCCTGCCAATGTAAGTGCTCGACAGACAGAGATCGCCTTCTTCCCCTTCCCCCGCTGGACGCTTCCCCAGCAGGCCTTCTACCGTCAGTCCTTCCCAATGGCCCCTTCTCTGGCTGGAGAATGGACCTGTGACAGTGGGCATCGAGAGAGCAAACCAGAGGAAGACAAGCAAACAAGGATGAGGAGCCATTTCTGTGCGGCCCGAGTGGCTCTTTGCATTCCAGAGCCTCCTCTGGCCAGGCAGGCTGAGAGCAATCCCCGTATATTTAAGGAAGCTGTGAGATGCACTGCTGTTTGACCCTTTCGGGCTTTAGTCTGGCGGAGTTATCCTCCCTGCTTCGCATATGCTCCTAACAGCACCTCACTTGGTGAACCTAACTGGAGGACAGTCATGGGGCCCCGCCCACCCGGCGATCATGTGACCGACCCAGACCAATCAGAGACACCCATGGCCAAGCTGACCCTTTACATTGGCCAATGGGGCCAGAAAGAACCAGAAGGCTAAGTGGGAAATTCAGAGTGCTGGCTAGGGTTGGATCCTGTGTATTGTAGCTGTGTCACCTAAGACGGGCTATCTAACCTCTCTCTGCTTCCCTGCTTCATCTGCAAAAGGGGAGTATTAATAGCCCTTGCATCCTAGTGTTGTGTGTATAGTAGTACCCAGCATATAATCCAGAACGAGCTAAATCGCCTACTTCACCAAGCCACCTGTAGAGGGCCAGTCCTTGGCAGGAAGGAATGAAACTTACAAAGAGGAGGAACTAGGGAAAGAATTATAGCAACTACACTGGTCTGTAGCTGCACAGTCCGGCAGTCTAGAGGTCCTTGTAGCCTCTTTAGTCTTTTTTTCTGGGGGGGGGGGGGGGGGGTGGGGTTTGAACTCACGACCTTGCATTTGTCAGGCAGGCACTTGTGCCACAGAGCTATCTCCCCAGCCCCTCCTGTCTTCTGACCTAATCTATTTCTTTCTTTGTGCAAGCTTCTTCAGGTTAGCTCTGTGTCACAACCCAAGACAACACGAGTAGTTGTAACGGCACTTAGAGGCCCAGAACATCAGAGCTGGGTCAGTACTGCCGTGGTAGAGAACAAACCAGCAGCCGGAGATGGTGAGCCCCTTGCAGGGGGTCACCAAGCCACAAGGGACGCACACTGAATTCTTTTTTTTTTGACTCCAAATGCCACCCTTTTAACACTGTTTTCACATTATCAGCGGTGACATATAAAAATCAATTCTCTCCCACTCTGCCTTCTTGGGCTCCTGCCATGTTCTGTATGCGGGCTTAATTCAATTCGTCGGAAGGGTATTTAATACTTGCCAGACTGCTAGCAGCGCCGCACTGAGCCCTTCCCATGTGCCAGGCACTGAACTCAACGTTTCACACGCATTAGCTCATTTGTCCTCGAGTCAACCCTAGGAGGTAGGGACTGCCACCACTCCCATGGTACCGGGAGCAGGGGATGAAGTCAGTTGCCCCAGGGAACTCGCTGAGAGGCAGAATCCGAATCCAAACCCAGGTGCCCGGCTGCAAAGCCTGTCTTCGCTGAGGCACTTGCTCAGACCCCAGTTCTCCCCTGCCTGGAGGAGGCTGGGTAGACCCGCAGCCCCATTGTAGTCTGCCTGGCTTTCCTGAAGTCGATCACCGACCAGCTCCACCCTGTTCCCCACTTTTTGCCTCCTTCCCCCAAACCCCTTCTTTGCATCTTAAGCCTCAGAATCTTTGGTGAGCCACGTTTGTTGACACATCACACATCTCTGTGGCCCCAAGAAAGTACCATCACATACTTGGAAGGGAGTGAGAGGGAAAACGTCTCTTTGCGTTATCAGGCAAATAGATTTGACTTTGCAGACCCTCTGAGGGCATCGTGGAGACCTCCAGGGTCTCAGCCCATACTTTGAGAAGCTGTGACCCTGGGTAATAGGAATTGCCAGGGTTCCGAGTTTCCCTTCAGCAGAAGAGAGCTCCAGAAAGTGCTCCCTGGAAACTTGAGAGACTCCAAAGGGGTGTAATGGAAGGGAGGGACTCGGTGTGTGCAGAGCTGATCCCAGCCTGTGTAGTGCTGATAAGCAGGTTAGCGTTGCCCTGAGGGGCTCCAGAGTCTTGGAGGGGTGTAAGCAGGGATCCACAGAGATCAGCTTCTGCACTCTTGAAAGAATATTCTCCAAAGGAGACTGTTGAGCCGTCGAGATGGCTCAGCAGTCTGAAACACCTGCTTAGGAAAGCTTAGGCAACCACAGGGACCTCGGTTCAATCCCTGGCACCACATGCTGCACTAGCCCCACCCCCAGGGCAGACTGAGCTGGCCATAATAATAAAAAAAGGAGATGGCTATCATTCTCCAGGCACTGTACACCTAGCCCTGGGCACAGAGAATTGAACCCAGGACCTTCACACTGAGCTACACCCCTAGCCCTCTTTTATTTTTGAGACAGAGTCTTGCTCTGCCACTAAGTTGCACTCAGGCTGGCCTCGAACTAACAACTGTCCTGCCTCAGTCTCCTAGAGTACTGGGATTACAGGTGTGTGCCATTGCAGGGGGCTGGGACTTTTCGGTATAGGATCCTGGCACCCTAACCCACCACAGCAGCGTAGCAGATATCAAGAGAGAGGAAGAGCAGGGAAAAGGCCCTGAGTAGACCTGCGCCTGGCATTTTGGGGCAGGGCTACAGGAAGCAGATCACAGAAGGCCCGGAAGACATGGTAGGGGCTTTGTATTTCACTCTGAGCAAGACAGAAGATACTGCCATTTGGAGCACAGGGATGGCCTAATCCACTGTATATTCTGGCAGGCTTGTCTTGGCTGCCATGTGGGTTAAGGATGGAAGCAGGGGCCAGGGCAGCAGCTGCTTCTCATGGGATGCGCTGGTGGATGCTGGTCCTGACCGACAGAAACAGCCAGGATGAAAATGAAGTTAGACACGGAAAGGGGAAGCACATTGTCAGGAGGGCGCAGCTACGAAGTGACAGAGCTTAGGTTCAAACCAGGCAACAAAAAGAGACAGAGACCCGAATTCAAACCCCAGATCAGTAACTTGCCAACTCTGCTACTTGCTCCAGGTGCCAGAATAGAATACCACAGACCCGGCAGCTGAAACAAGGAGGTTATTTTCTCACAGTTTCAAAGGATTCATGATTCATGGTCAAGGTGCTGGTTGATTTGGCTCCTGGGGATGACTCTGTATGTGGCTCACAGGTAGCTATTCCTGTGTCCCATGGCACAGGAAAGATATTGTGCATCTTCTAGGGACACTAACCCCATCTTGGGGACATCACCCTCAAGTGTTGCTAACTCATAGGGGCCTGTTCTCCAAATGGCTCCCAGTATCTGTGGGTACCATATCTGCACTTCCAACCAGCTGCAGATCAAAAGCATTCAGGGAAAAGCCAGTGAGATACCTAAATGGCTGCTTTGGCAAGCATAGGAACCAGCATTCATTCCCTGGTCCCGTAAGCTGCACCTGCCCTGCCCCTGGGACACAGTGAACCAGCAACCAAGTCCAGGCCTGGTGCCGCATGCCTGTAACCCCAGTTCTTGGGAGGCTGAAAAAAGGAGGATCACTACAAATCCAAGCCACGTAATGAGGCCATGTACCAAATACATTTTTTAAAAAATTATTCAGAGAAAATATTATGTCTGTACTGCATATAGACTTTAAAAAAATCTTTTTCACTGTCTCCTAAGCAATAGAGCATAACAACTATTTATATAGCACTTACATTGAAATAGATTTGTCAGTCATCTAGGGATGGTTTGAAGTGGACAGGAGGATGTCTGTAGGTCTGGGCAAACACTGAACCCTTGTAGATAGGGGACCTGGATATCTACAGGGGTTCTGAAACCCACCTCCCATGGATACCAGATTACTGAATATTGAGTATGATGACATTAATGTGTAATTTTGTTTTTTGGGGTTTTTTTTTGTTGTTTGTTTTTAAATTTATTTATTTATTTTCTTGTTTCACAACCTTTGTTTGTTTATTCACTCATTTTTATGGCCGGCTCAGGCTGCCCCGAGGGCAGGGCTGGCGCAGCATGTGGTGCTGGGGATCGAACCGCGGTCCCTGAATCCGCCCCAAGCTTTCCCAAGCAGGGGCTTTAGACCACTGAGCCATCCCGCCGGGCCCTAACATGTAATTTTGATGGGACACAATTCATCCATTTAGGGACCTTAGACAAGTATCTTAGTTGTTTTGTTGTTGCTGTTGTTGCTGCAGCCACTGCCGTTTGTCTTCAAACCCCAGTCATTATTTCTCTCTGCTCTGTGGGTCAGGGTCTCATCCCGGTCCTGCTGGGCACAGCTAGTCTCTCTTCCCCATGACATCTCCTGGGCTGCACCATCCAGGATGGCCTCTGTAGTGGTCCCTCCCTCCAGATGGGCTTCTCCCAGAATGGCCGCTAGAGGGGGGGCGACTGGCAAGCGGGAGGGGTGGGGGGTTGGGAGGAGAGTGTAGCTGGATCTCCTGGGGCTGGCCTGGGGGTCCAAGGACTGTGGTGCCCTGCCTCAACTGAAGTGTGTGTGTGTTTGCTTTTTCCTTGCCTCCCTTTCTTTTTCCTTCTCTCTTCCCCATCTTCCTCCCTCTCTCCTTTTTTCCTTCTTCTGTCCTATGTCCTATGTTCCTATACTGGGGTCTTGGCCCAGTGTGCTCCTATATTCAGGGCTGTGCGTGCTAAGCTCATGCTCCACTCCAGCCACACCCCCAGCCCATGCTCCACCCTGAGCCACACCTCCAGCCCATGCTCCACCCCTGAGCCACACCCCAGCCCATGCTCCACCCTGAGCCACACCTCCAGCCCATGCTCCACCCCTGAGCCACACCCCAGCCCATGCTCCACCCCTGAGCCACAGCCCCAGCCCATGCTCCACCCCTAAGCCACACCCCCAGCCCATGCTCCACCCCTGAGCCACACCCCCAGCCCCTGCTTTCTTTTTGACCCCACGTTGTCTCATCCCTGAAATAGTAATTAGATGTCCACATGCCTGGATTCTCCTAAGGTTGAGTTGAAGATGTTACTATGTGCTGGGCCCTGCTGTGACCCTGTGTTTTAAATTTGTGAGTGTCCCGCATCCTCAGGATCACCCTAGTGTGTGGGGTCCAAGCTGCATAGACTTGTGAGAGTGGGTTGTTACATTTTCAGGAAATTTTGGGAGCAGTTGTTAAACCTTTGGCAAACTGAAATTAGACTTGTTGGGAGTATTTACACTACAGAAATTGGCAAACACGTACATCAGGACCTTTTTTGTTTGTTTTTGTGGAACCGGAGATCGAACTCAGGACCTTACCCTTGCTAGGCAGGCACTTGTGCCCCTGAGCTATCTCCCTGGCCCCTCATCAGGACCTTTTATCCCTGCAGAGATCTGATAGGCTACCGTGTGTGTGTGTGTGTGTGTGTGTGTGTGTGTGCCCCTTTATTATAGATAAAGAAATGGGGTTCAGAAAAGTGAAATTATTGTCCCAAGTCAACCAACTTAGCAGGTGGCAGATCTGACCTTGGAATCCCACACCCCACACCCTGGGCTCCAGGCCATCCCACAAAAGAGAATACATGTGCAAAAGAATTTCATAAACAGGCAAAGCCAAACAAATATTTATTACAAAGGTTGATACAGAGGGAGAAAAACCCTTTCTCCTCTGTGCCTTGCTTACCCACACGGCCCGCCTGTAAGGGTCCCATTATGTCTCCTCTCCTCCTCCCCACCCCCCGTCATTTTACTCAAATCCTGTCTCTCACGTAGGTGTATTATTCTCAAAAAGTTTTTCTATTCTCCATTTATTTCTTCTGCCTCTCGGCACCCTGCTTTCCTTTGTTTACCTCCCGCCTTCCGGAATCCACCCGTGCCGCTTCCCATCCCACGCTCTGTGCCACCCCCACCCCCGCACCCCTCACTCCTCACCCCCACCCCACCCCCACCCCATCTCCCCACCTCCCCACCCCTAGCCCAGCAGTGAGGAAGGCAGAATAGAAGCCTCTAAGCCGCCTGTTGCCGCCCCCTTTTATCAGAATCTGAGCAGAGAACCAGCCATGCCCGGCAAGTCTGCAGCAATTACCAGTGTTCCTTCTTCTCTGGTGACAGAGGGGCCAGACGCCCCATCCTCCCGTCGCTTCCCTTGTTCTCTGACACCCCAGAGGAACCACACGTTCCATTTGATGGTCGTCCCAAATAGCATGCTTAAGAAACCTGGAATTATCAAACTGCTTAATTAGGGAGAGATGGTTTCCCTGGGCTATGCCCAGTTTTCTCTGGTGGTTTGATCTCCTTCTCAGAGTGGCCCGCCCTACTCCAGTAGCTAATTGCTACCCTGAGCATGGTGCCATACAGGCACGCTCTCCTTTAATGTTATTTTCTGTGACATCAGTGCTCACTGATAAGAAGTTCTGTCCTCCTCGTTATTCCAAACCCCCTTTGTCAGCAGCAAACGCTAAAAAGTTAGCATGGGGAGGAAGCAGGGAATCTTCAGCCTGAGAAGGCCTCAGCTGTTGAGTGAGCACCTACCGTGGGCTAGATACTGGGGCCACGCCCAGAGCCCAAGGGTCTCCGGTGTGGGGCTCGTGGTCCATTGGGAGAGACAGGTAGTAAAATAAATGCTGAAATGTTCTGAGAAATCCTCTGCAGGACAAAAAACGAAGCAAGGGAATAAGTAGCATGGGATGAAAAATAAACAGATGGAGAAAGGGAAGATGGATGGATGGATGGATGGATGGACAAATAAATGGATGAACAAATGGCTGGATGTGAGGAAGAGAGGAAAAGAAGAAGGAAAGGAAGAAAGATTGATTGATCCTGGGTGTACGCTGCATTCAGAGAGGAGTGGCAAAAGCAGGTGAAGGTTGGAAATCGGAGCGATGCCTCAGTGATTGGTCCACGATGGGATGGAACAGGCAAGGGGTGAGAGATCTTAGGTGAGGACAGTTTGGAAGAAGTGAAGCAATAGGGCAGCTGAGGTTGGGTGACTCTGAAAGACAAAGTTCAAAACATGGGTGTTCTGCAGAACCAGGACCTCCTGTCAGGCTGTGGACAAGGTCAGGTCGCCCCCTCCACAGAGCTGCTGTAGCAGTGTTCTCTGCACCACTGGCCATGGGAAACAAATATGGTGGCCACCTCACGCTTCTCTGTTCCTTCACCACCTCCACCTCCCAGAAATTTTAGAAGGAAACAAGCATTTCCCTCCAGGGATGTCTGTGAGTGTGAAGGACTGGTGGGAGGCAGGAGGGCTAAGGAAGTGCCTTTGGGAAACAGTGACCTCCCAGCGGAGGGGCAGTCAAACAGTTGGGGAGCATGACTGGCTGCCCCTCCTTGGTTGGTGGTAGAGGCGTGCACCTCCGCTTTGGAGAAGCCCCTTGTGAGTGGCCTGTGCCACGCCCTTGAGGTGGAGGGGAAATCTTTGGCCACATGCCACATACCATCTACTTGGTGGGCAGTCAGCATGTCTTACAAGCTTTTTCTCTCTTACTTGAGTAAATACCATGTTTGATGCAAAACACCTGCAAAAGACAGAAAAACACAAAGAAAATGAGTACTTTTTACAGTCTTTTTTTTTTTTTTTTTTTTGCCACTTGAAATTATAACTTCATCTGAGCCTTTCTAGGTAACTTTACCAGGATGGTTTAGTCCTTCCTTCCTTCCTTCTTTCCTTCCTTCCTTCCTTCTTTCCTTTCTTCCTTCCTTCTTTCCTTCCTTCCCTCCCTTTCCCCCCTTCTGTGCCTGCCTACCTGCCTCCTTCCTTTCTCCCTATACTGGGAATCGAACCCTGGACCCTGTGTCTACCTAAACAGGCTCTTTAATCCCCTGAGCCACAAGTGCCTGCTGGGAAAGTGCAAGGTCATGAGTTCAAAACCCCAGTCCCACCAAAAAAAAAAAAAAAAAAAAAAAAAAAAAAATCCCCTGAGCTATCTGTCTGGCCCCCACTGCTGACTTTTTTTTTTAACTTTTAATTTGAAATAAGTTTACACTTAAAGAAAAGTAGCCAGCCCTGTGCCCTGTGCTGAGAGCCGGCCGACACTGCACCATCATCCAGCTTCCCTAACACTGGCATCAGACATAGCCATAGTTGAAGCCAGGAAATTAATATGGATGCTACTGCCCCACGCCCACTGCTATGCGCCCAGCCGCAGTCTACTCAGATGTTGCCGTCACCCCGTAACATTTCTGTGCAGGTTGAGGCCAAGAGCCCTCTTTGCGTCCACTCGCCATGCCCCCTTAGTCTGGTCCCACCTGACTATCCTTGCCTTCCCTTTCACCTTAACAGAAGGTAAATTTGAAGAGTGCCGGGCAGTTAATTTGTGGACTTCCTCTGCCTTTATCTCTGACCTTCTGATTCGCCAGAGGTTATAAGGTTTGTGCCAGGATATCATCAAAGAGATGCCCTGTTCTTCTCTGCATCGTGTCAGACAGCTTGGGGTGCTGCTTTGACTTCCTCAGAAGGTTTTTTAATCTTGATCTCCTAGTTAGTGGGGTACATGACTGATGTGGTAATGTTTGTTTTCTTTGTCATATAGTTGCTCTTTCAGAGGATAATATCTTAATGGCTACATGGCTGTGCATTCTAGATATCTAACCTAAACATACCTTCTTTTCTTTGTTATAAAGAACGCTACAGGGGGCCCGGCAGGATGGCCCAGTGGTCTAAAGCGCCTGCTTAGGAAAGCTTATGAGGCTGCAGGGACCGAGGTTCGTCCCCGGCACCACATGCTGCGCCAGCCCTGCCCTCAGGGCAGGCTGAGCCGGCCATAAAAATAAATAAATAAACAACAACAACAAAAAGAATGCTACGGTGGCCTTTCCTATTGGCACATATTTGCACATACCCTTAATTATTTTATTAGCAGGACCATTGGAGCATGAAATAACTCCAATTTTTAAGGTTACGGATGCCAAGGGTGGGGTTATATTTTTGTTCGTGTATCTCCTTGTTTCAGTCAGCGTCATCAAGGTAGCATTTACACATAATAAAATGCACGGATTGGGAGCAAATACTACAGTAAGTTCTGGAAGATGTGCAGCCACACGTAATCACCATCCCAGAAAAAGATGTAGAAGTTTTCTGTCACCTCCCAGCGTCGCCTGACTCCACTGCATTCAGTCTTCCCACCCCTCACACTAGGAAGCCGCCCACCTATTTCCTGTTGCTCTGTGGTAGTTGTTGCCTGTTCTTCGTCTCCAAGAAAACCGGAATGACACGCTATGGAGTCTTTGACAACTGTCTTCTTTGATTTGACGTAATGTCTGTGAGATCCATCCACATTCCCGCAAATACTGGCCGTTTGTTGATTCCTACCGTTGAGTAGTATCCTATGGCATAAATATTGCCAGGATGTATTTATCCATTCTTCCACTGATGGACGTTTGGGCTGTTTCCAGTACGAGGATCTTATGAATAAAGCCGCTAAAGACATTTCCATACATGTGGACATATGTTTCCATTTCTCTGGGGTGAATACCTCAGCGTGGAATTCCAGGGTCACGAGGTAGGTTTCCATTGACCTTTATTAGACATGACGGGATGGGGTTATGCTCATCTCCACTGTATAGCGCCAGCTGCAGGAAGCTTGTGGGACTTATCCAAGGGCAGGGATCGAGGGGAGTCCAGTAGGACACGGGGCCAAGCGCAGTGCTGGGTGTGTCTCTACTCCTCTGCTTCGGTTCCTCAGAGCAATCTTGTAGTGGGAAGAATGGGGCTCCCACTCTGTAGGAGAGGAACCTGAGGCTCACAGATGAGCAGCTCAAGGGGAGGACCCAGGTCTCCTCTCTCTCCCCAGCCTGCCTCCTGGGGGACAGCGGCAGGGGACAGATAGAAGTGGGAAGATTATGTACCTCTCTGCTCTTCACCTCCCCGCTTGTGCTACCTGTGCCAGGTGCCCTCCCGCCCAGGCCCCTGGGAGTAGGCCTCTGTGAAACCTGAGACAACCGTCTAGTGGGGTCTTCTAGAGAGGGAGCAACGTCCCCCAACTTTTCACTTTGAGGCCTCCAAGCCTCAGCAAGAACCAGAGAGCGACCACACTGCAGCCAGGGCCCAGCAGTATAGGGTTTCTCCCTCCCTGAAACCTGATCCCGGGTGTTTTGATCTTCTGGGCTGGTGGGTGTTGGGTGAGGGCGTTGGGCAGGGGCCGGGTCTCCCTGGCCATATCGGGCCCCATTAAAGCTGGCCTGAGTGCTTTCCAAAGCTGATTAATGGCCTGCCTGTGACCTGGAATGTCATTATTGCTGGGCCGAGGGCCCCCCAGCTTGGTCCTTTGGGTCTTTACTGCTAATAATAATTGATGCTCTTTGTATGGTTGCAGGGAAAGTTCTATCTGGTCATCGAGGAGCTGAGCCAGCTGTTCCGGTCACTTGTCCCCATCCAGCTGTGGTACAAATACATCATGGGTGACGACTCCTCCAACAGCTACTTCCTGGGAGGGGTCCTGATCATCCTCTACAGTCTCTGCAAGGTGAGGTGGCCCTGGGGCTGGAGAGTCGTCGCACAGGGGACTGCTGTGTCCCCAGACCAGGCCTGCGGTAGCCATGGCATCATCATTCTCATTCTCTTTTCTTTTCATGTTTGTCTTTCTTTTCCAGACAAGCTCTCACTAGGTCTCCCTGACTGAACTTGAACATCCAACCCTCCTGCCTCCACCTCCCAACCTAATTTCTTTTGTTCCTAAATTGGGATACAATGTCACAAAACATGAAATGAACTGCCGGCCCATTTGAAGTGTGCACCTCAGTGCCGCTGAGCAGATCCCCAGGGTCACGCACCTCCCACCCCTACCCTGTTCTAAGACCTGCTCAGCAGCCCAGAACAAAAGCAGCAGGTCCCTCAGGTCACCACCCTCCCCTGCCCCGGCTCCCGGCCACCACTAATCTACTTTCTGTCTTCTGAATTCACCTATTTTGGACGCTGCAGATAAAGGAAGTCTTGCCATGCGCAACTTTAGCTGTCTGGGCCTCTTTGACAGAACATTCTGGAGGCTCATCCACATTGCTGCAGATATCAGTGCTTTTTATGGCTGAGCCACCTCGCTTGCTAGCCTGTGACGTTCTCCATGTGCTCCTCCTTCACTTAGTCATCTTCCTGGCAGCATCCAACTGACACGCCATCATCACTCCCATTTTATAGGTGGAGAAACTGAGGCTCAGAGAGATGTAGTTACTCGTCCAAAGTCAGAAATAACAACAAGCATCAAACCCATCTCACTGCCTCCAAAACCCAGAGCTCTGAACCACCTTGCCTCGGAAACTTTCTCCCTCTTTCTTATTTCCAAAACATTATCCCTCCCTGTGACATATCCTCAAGCCCTCAAATCAGTAGGCAGTGCTTTTCTTCTCATTATTAATATAAATGAGGGTGTTTGGGGGCTTTTTTCCCAGAAAATAAACACATTTACCTCTTTTGTTTCCTAATCTTTTTCTGACTTTAGGAAATTATAGGAGAATGTATATGTTCTTTCCTTCCTCCCAGCAGGACTAGTCAGCAGGTGTTAGGCATGGGGCCTTATCCTGTTGGCAGTTCTGATTGGCTGGGAGTACCAGGGTGGGGAAAGATTATTAAACTTTGGCTGGACCTAGAGGAAGAGTGCTCTGTGATCGATTAGTGATGCCTACCCTGGGCTTGGGAAGCGGAAAGTGCAGTATGTGTGCCATTTCCTTGCTCTCCTGGCTTAGGTTGTAGGGGAGACTTCTGATAGCAGGCAACCATACAAAAGCCAAGCAAAAGCAATGCAAATGGGAAGAAGCTTCCTGAGAATATTCTGCATACATGATAGAGGCAAGAGATGCCAGGGAGATTGTTCAGGGGTCACAGAAGACATGGACACTTTTCAGCCAACCTTCTGCTCTCCTTTCAGTCATTTGATATCTGTGGCCGTGTGGGTGGAGTCAGAAAAGCCCTGAAGCTTCTCTGCACCTCTCAGGTGAGTTAGTTCCAGGGGGTCTTGACCAAGGCCCCCAAAACTGGCAGCTGGAAATGGCAACAGTGCCTTCCTCACCCTGTAGACCTCACACGGCCTCGGAGGCTGTGACTGTGCTCATTTTTTTTTCCCCCAAATTCAAACAGAATTACGGTGTCAGAGCCACTGGGCAACAGTGCACCGAAGCTGGAGATATCTGTGCCATCTGCCAGGCTGAGTTCCGAGAACCTCTGATTCTCCTGTGCCAGGTAAACAAGACTGCACTTAGACCCAGGTTCAAACCTAAGGCTGACCTCTTAGTTTCTGGGTGACCTTGGGCTGGTCACTTCACCTCTCTGAGCCTCAGTGTCATTGGCAAAATGTAGATATGCCAAATTTGGTGTGGTGTAGCGTCGGAAACCCCTAAACGTGATCTCAGCTGCATTCTTGACCCTCCATTTCTCCTGGCCATTTTTAAAACGAGCATGATAACAATACCTGTTTCATAGTGCTGTTAACATGCTAACAGTTTGTCTATGGAAAGAACTAAATTTCAATTATTCGGCCGTAGAAGTTGCTAGTAGTATAGTTATGCCTCTAGGTATTGTTATTGTTGCCGTTTGTTTTCATATTTGTCAAGGGTCACTGCGCCACGGTGGGGAGTGCTGGTCAGCCACTCTTAGCTCCCTAAATGGGTCCCTCCTGCCCTCCTGACACCAGGAGTGGGGTGTCAATTCAGCAGATGTGCAGGGGGTCAAAGCATCCTATTAGACACTGAGAGGGGAAGCAGAGGGCACAGGGAGCCTGTCCTCTCCTCTACAAGCTGGTGGCCTCCTTAGGGAGACAGACACATACATAAATAACCATGAAACAAGGCAGGCAGTGATAAGTGCTGTGTAAGAGAGATTCATGCAGGGTCCCAGGAGACCAGGGCAGAGAGCTGTGCATTCTGGGTCAGGGAGGATTTTTGGAGGAGGCATAAGCCGTGAGCTAAGAAGGAATGGAAAGACAGATATATATAGATATATATAGATATATAATAACTATATAGCTATTATTTCAAAGGAGTTTGCTTATCACTTAATTTTTAATTTTATTTTTAAGTGGATGATCTGTTTGCAGAAGTCAAAACTGAAAAAAGAGCCTGAGGCGACTAGATAAGTAAATGCAGGGGTGGTCCTGGAACAAAAAAAGGGCACCCAGAGGCCCGGCAGGATGGCTCAGTGGTCTAAAGCGCCTGCTTGGGAAAGCTTGGGTGGCTTCAGGGACTGAGGTTTGATCCCCAGCACCACATGCTGCTCCAGCCCTGCCCTTGGGGTGGGCTGAGCCAGCCATAAAAATGAGTGAGTAAACAAACAAAGGTTCTGAAACAAGAAAAAAAATAAATAAAATAAAAAGTTATTAAAAGAAAGAAAGAAAAAGGGCACCCAAAATGCTGGTGGCATGAAATCCTAACCCAGCCTTGGGGTCAGTTAGTAGGAACAGATCCATGCATATTTCTTTTTCTTTTTCTTTTTTTTAAATTTTATTTATTTTATTATTTTCTTGTTTCAGAACCTTTGTTTATTCACTCATTTTAATGGCCGGCTCAGCCCGCCCCGAGGGCAGGGCTGGCGCAGCATGTGGTGCCCGGGATTGAACCGCAGTCCCAGAAGCCGCCCAAGTTTTCCCAAGCAGGCGCTTTAGCCCACTGAGCCATCCCACCAGGCCCCCTCTTTTTCTTTTTCTTTTTCTTTCTTGTTTTTTTTTTTATTGGTGCTGGGGTTTGAACAACTGCCTCAACTTGCAGTTGCCAGGCAGGCACTTGTGCCCCTGAACTGTCTCCCCAGCCCCAAGAAGGTTATTTTTAAGAAATCACAATATATAGTGGCGCACACCTGTAATCCCAGCACTTGGGAGGCTGAGGCAGGAGAATCAGTGTGCATTCAAGACCAGCCTGGGCTACAAAAGTGAGCTCAAGGCCAGCCTGAACTGCATAAAGAGACCCTGCCTCAAAAAGACAAGAAAAAAAAATCACAATATATATGCAGAATGGTAACAGGCCTTCTACCTTTGTCGGCCAGAACCTTAATCCTCCCTTTCCCCACACACGCAACCAGTATGCACAGTTTCCTTCATGTCTTTCCAGAGATATGTTACAGGACCTAAATATGTATGTTACACGTACACACACGACACACACACACCTGTGTAGATGCGTAGACAGATACATAGACATACACAAAGAAACTTGCCTTGTTTTAAAAAAACAGCATGAGAGCCAGCCAGATAGCTCAGCAGACTAAAACACCGGCTTAGGCAGAGCCCAAGGACCAGGATTGGATCCCTGGCACTACATGCCGTGCCAGCCCCGCCCCTGGGGCACCCTGAGATGGTGATTGACCTTGGGCATGGTGGCACACACCTGTAATCCCAGGGCTTGGGAGGCTGAAAACAGGAGAATCATTAGGCCTTGTACTAAATACATTTTTAAAAAATAGAAAAGAAAAATAAATAAAAGAAACACAGCATCGGGGCCCGGCGGGATGGCTCAGCGGTCTAAAGCGCCTGCTTGGGAAAGCTTGGGCGGCTTCAGCGACCGCGGTTCGATCCCCGGGAACCACATGCTGCGCCAGCCCTGCCCTGGGGGCGGGCTGAGCCAGCCATAGAAATGAGTGAATAAACAAAGGTTCTGAAACAAGAAAAAAATAAATAAAAATAAAAAATTCT